>JAQJVL010002290.1:0-109665 GCA_035578905.1 Stictocephala bisonia
GAATTCCTGAACAAACATTTGCCTCAAGGACCTTATTATTTTTTTATCTATTATAAGTAATGTTATCATAAGTGTATCAGAGAAGAATTTGTAACAATATATGTTTTATATATACTTAAGTTTGTCATTTATTTTGTATAATTTTCTAGTTATATCACATTTAATTAATTTTGTATATTGAACTGATGGAAAAAATAAACCATTAATATTATTATATTATATTAGAAACGTGTATTAAAACCAACCATAGTGTAAAACTGGTCTGTTTGTGTTTCTGTGTGTGTGTGTTTCTGTGTGTGTGTGTTTCTGTGTGTGTGTGTGTGTTTCTAGTGTCTCCATATGAATATAACATTTTAACTAATTGCCTCACGTACAACCTAAGAAGCTGTCGGTAGCTAAGTAAGTATTGTTGCAACTAGATGGACACTTGCAGGTCTGTTGTGGGAGCCAGGGACGGCAGCCAGCACACGGCTGACGGAGGTCTTCAGCTGGAACTCCCTCCAGTTCCAGTTTCCCAGTGCTTCCGAGAATGCATCAGCACTGGAGTCCGGGCGATACGTAGCTGCCAACACATTAGCTCTTGGGCTGGAACGGTGGAACGACAAGTTGTTCCTCACCGTGCCGAGGTTCAAGCCCGGCGTGTATTCCACGCTCAACTACATACAGCTAAGTGGCAAGTTTATCAGGTAAAACATAAGTTAACATCTTGTCGAGCTTAAGTTAAAGTTTACTCCCTAATAAAATCTTAGTCTCATTTCATAAGGACTGCGGAGGGCCTTGTCCAAGGTTTCGATCCTCAACTGAGCTAAAGGTCTGCGCATGTGAATTGGTTGGTGAAGTTAAAAAAATTAAAAGATTTCATATTAACAAAGAAGTTAAAAATTAATATGTTTTTAGTTTTGGGTTCTTACATCCTATAAGTTGTATTTTGGCCTTATAGAGAGCAAGTATTTTTCCGTAGCCACAATGTCTAAGTAAAGGGATACATTCTTAATTCTTCCTAAAGTGGACTGAATCTATAGCTCCTCATATAACTAAAATTACTTTATGAAAATTTAAATATAGGTTTATGAAAAATCTAAAAAAGATTCTCTTGATATTTTAGAATTTTTCCTGTTAATGGTAACCCTAGAAATTAACATACACAATTGTGTAGGCTAGGACTGAACAAGAGAGAGGTAGTTTAGTATAACCTACACAATTGTGTATGTTGGATACATACCAAAGAATCATTAAAATACATTAGAAGGTATTTTAATGATAACAAATTTACTTTTAAAATGCCTATTTTATTTCCATTCATATAACAAAATGTTATGAAAAAGAACAAATTCTTAATTCTAGACTATTTGTTATGAAAAAGCACAGTTTATCTAATTTACATTTATTTACTTGTTGACATGAAATTCTCTGAAACAGTTTTTGTCCTCAGTTCTGAAATTCTCTGAAACAGTTTTTGTCCAAGTTCTGAAAAACTTGTTCAAAAAAGACAGAGGTGTATTGTAACATTGCTCTTTCTTATTTATTATATTAATTTAATCTATTGATTAAATTAATCAATGCTGTTTATTAAATCAGAATCATTTAATTTATTTCTTTTTTGTCCCAAGTTATTGGGTGAAAATTTATAACTTGCTACCTTTAGGAGGTTGTTACATTACTTTGATTATTCTGTTATTTTTTATTAAAATAATAAAAGTTAATTTAATTTAATTTTAATTTAGAGCATGATTTTTTATTATTTCTCAGGGTCGTTAAGGTAAATCGGTGGAACTATATAGTACAATAAATCAAGACGGTATAGTTTTTACAAAATTACTTTAATCACATGTTTTCCACAAAGAATAAAATCATTATTAAGTTATAACATGAAGTGTTATAATTTTTTTAACTTGTTTTACAAAACAAAATTCTCAATATAAAATTTTAACTTTAATCAAACTACTAAAAAACATTATGAATTGATCATTATAAACTACTTATGTTTTAACTTATCTGAGGAGGTGGGGTTCTTGGATGAAGATCATTTCCATCGTACATTCTGTCATTTACTCGTGAATACAAAAATTTAAAATAACATGAAAGTTATGAGATAAGTAATAACTGTTATTTAGTACATTAAAACGCACAAATGTTTCAACACATTCTCCCGTAAACGTTGCCCGGAGCCGGTGGTGTCACTGAGGGACGACCTTCTTGGTGATGTATGGTTTGCAAACTGGGGCGAAGAACACCTCTCAACCGTTGAGCTCAGGTCCCCCACTTTTTACTTTCTTTTCCGGTATCATTTTCCTCTGGGTTCGAGACTATCGGTCCTTCCGGTTTTGCCACGAGGTAGCAGTCCCGACAGCTGCTGCGATCTACGGGCATATTTGGAACCACATGTCCCGTTCTGATTGGTTCCTTTAAAAGATTGACTCTTGCGTCGTTCCACTGCGCCAGATCCGGGGTGGAGCCTATGGAACGTTCTAACCGACCTGCTGAGTCTTGTCCCACGCTAACTTCGTCTTATCTTTGTTGACTGTTATGTCTCAGACATTCCCACATGTTTTGATAATTCTTGGAATAGACCCACCCATCCTGTTTCAAACAAAGGTTTTGTTTGAGAAGACATATTTCTGTCTCCCCGTCTATCCAACTGGTGTTTTTCTCACGACAATTCTCTAACATAATTTGAACCTTCTTTATTTATTTCAATTGAATGTATTCCTTTCCTTTCACGTAATAATTTATTATTTATTTAAATTAATTAATTCATCTATCAATTTGGTGGACCTGTTACAGTATATATTGTATTTTTCACATCGAGTGCGAGTTCTTGAATTGCAGTCCTTCAGTCGGCAGGTCCTCGCAGTAGTTTAGGGCATCAATGACAGGCCAGTGACAGTAGCCGTCCCTCCTTTTATCTTGTCCTGGGATGGGTGTCCTCCAATTTTGTGATTTCTCAATTTCTTGTACTTTCCTCCTGTGCATAAAATGATGGGGCCGTGTTTGGGCTACACATTAAAGCCTGCTAGCTGTAGTCTAATCTTTAACAGATATATTTTTTTTTAAGTTTCTTTAGTTTGGCTTCTCTTTTGTACTGAAGCCAAAAATTCACAACAACAACATCAAGGAAATGTAGAATAACTTTTTATGTCCATTTTCTGGTCTTGAACCAAGTCCTGTATACTATCTTAATTCAAAATTAAAAAGATTCAAAATATTTATTTGTACTAGACAATTTTTACAATTGTATTACAAAGGTCAAATATATACAAAGGTTCTGTTATCAATACTTGTTTCTCTTTATCTAGGTTGGCAAATAACTCATTGAAACATTCAGGGTTTGGCATATCATAGGGGAACTGAACCCGTTTGCTTTTCCTGTCTGCGTCTATTATTCTCCACGCATCTTTAGACAGGTTGTTACTAGTACTCAGGCGTGTGTATATGTATCGAGCCTTAGCAGCTTTGATGATCTTTCTGTACAATTTCTTATATGTTGTATAATACTTTACAAATTCCGTCGATTTATTTTGTTTTTTCTTTATGTCTAACTCTTTTAGCTTCTGTGACGAAACTCGGATCTCCTTTGTCACCCAACCTTTGGTAAGTGTTTTCTTTCTTGTACTCTTTTTTTGACGGACAAGTTAATGACACATTATAGTTAAAGATATTAATAAAATTGTTAAATTGTTTTTCTGAGTTTAAGTTCTGTTGTAAGAAAACTCCATGTTTCTTTAGATAAAAAATAATTTAATGTATTTAGGTTATCTATGCAGATGTAACGTACCGTGAAGTTGTTTCGGGTGATATTGTGCGTGTTGAGAGGGAGGTTTTGAGCGTTGAAAGTAATTATTTGTCCAAAATGATCCGACATTCCTGTGCCTATCACTTCAACCTACAACAACCTTTTATCAGCATTAGAGATAACATTATCAGTAATAGTGGAGGAGGAGCTTGTAACTCTTGTAGGTGAGTCAGAGTATTGATTTAAATTAAATTCATTCATTACGTCTTTCAACCTTTTTTTAGCACTATTATTATCTTTCAACCAATCTATGTACAAATCTCCTATAGTTAAACAATACTTATTTTTATTAGGAAGATATTTTGATAACAGATTATATATGTTTTCAAAAAACATTTATGTTTCAATAACATGGTGGTCTATATTCACCAATCAAAATTATGCTTTTATCCTCTTTATTGGCAATTTCAACTCCTGCAGTTTCAAGTACCACCTCTTTACAGAACTTATTTATGTTTAATACCTTTAACACCATGTGACTTTTTGACAGAATAACTAACCCTCCACTACCTTTATGGCCAATCCTTGAAAAATTACAAATTATTTCATAATTATAGAAATTAATGCTGTACAATTCAGCTTTCTTCAATCTATGCTCACTCAATATATCTATACCCGATTGTTCTTTTTGTTAAAAAAAACTATAATTAAATAAATTTTATCCCTGATGAATTGAATAGAAATATTTTCATGCCATTTTTTCTATATTTCTATTGTTACTATTATTTGAATGAACTAAATTGTGATTTTCTATACCAGCAGATAATTTTTCGTTATCAACAATAGTTTAAAATGTTTTCTCTTATTCTATTTATAATTAACTGACACATCTTTTCCCCATTTTTTTAAATGAATACCTTTATATGTGTAATTATTTACATGCATATTAATAATGATACTAATTTTAAATGATCATATTTCAAAGATTCTATTACAAGATTCATGTTAATTTGTCTAATTTTATTGTTTAAATCCGGCCTGTAATATGTAAGAGGGATGGTACAAAGTATTACATTAGTGTGTTTTTTCTTGCTATTTCGCTTACACAATGTTCTATATCAAATTGGGAAGTATTACTTATATTGTTTGTGCTTTATTTAGAGTGTGTAAATAAAAGAACAGTTAGTAGCCAGATATGAAATCGCCTTATTTATTTCGGGCCCTGTTGGACCTTAACTCTAATATATGAACTTCAATAATCATCATTGGTAATTCTGCAAGTACATATTTTGCAATAATGCTAAGAGACGCTATTGATATTTTCAAATTCGATAATCTAATTTCATTGGTTCTAATAAATTAGTTAACCTCATATTTTCTTTTATTTAACTGTACAACTGTAGTTTTTGTACAATTTTCTTTTATTTCCATTTCTTATTACTTTTTTTAATATTTGAACAGCTGTTAGTTTTTTATCATTTAAATCCCTCTCTGGGTTATTCTTATGGCCAAAAAAACGTACTTTCAAGGCTTCCCATATCCGTCAGGGTGAAAATATTGAAGAATTTGACTTTACTGCACAACTACAAACAGAGGCAAATTATTTGACACCTCAGCCGTTTAAATTTGTTTAAAAAAACCTGAGGAGTTGCGTTGAAAAAAACTGTTTCACATATTATATATAAGGATGGTTACTTGATCTATGTCTATGTAGGTATCTATGTAGGTGGTAATATTGATTACCTAGGTGTAAAACACTTATACCTTTTTATAGCAAGGGATGTTTTATTCTATTTCAATTGTACACGTTCAATTCTGCCTTGACTATTATACCAAAGTAATATTGCATGACAGACAGAAAATAAATCATTTTTGGGCATAATATGTTCGATAGAATTATTTTGTTTTAAGCTACCAAATAAATGTTCATTAGCGTAATAAATTGTTCTTGAAAATCTACACTCTCTTCATTGTTGAAGAAACTGTTGTACCAATCACGAACTCCTTCTGCAATTGACTGTTCCCTACCATTCCTCATTTTTTAATCCCAACAAATCCTCGTGCGTTTCGCCTCCACTCACCCTCATGTAGCAGGCCTGCTGTAATGTCTCTAGAACCACGGAACTCTGAGTGAACTTGAAAAATTGATGCAAAGCAAAACAGGTAAGGACAATGTTTCTGCTCTCTCCACGCTAGTATTTACTGTCCTAAGTAAGACTCCAAGATTCCAAACATATTCCCTATCACTTTTATAGCATGGTAAATCCGATAATGAAACATTTTTTCGTCGTGAGAGATTGCTTGGCCTGGATTGATTGCTAGGCCTCATTAGATTTTCGTTTATGTGAAGCTACTTGTTGACGGTGATAATTTATTATTTTGTAGCAACACTTCAAGGTCCGTTTTAGTTAGTTAACCTTCATCGGAGACCCTTCTGTTAGTAACTCAATGAACGTAGCTGAATGCGTAGTTAACGTTGATCACAAGCGTCTTTCTTACTAGACCAATACTTTCATCGGAACCAAAAAATTTGACAACTGTTTTACTTGAACACTTACTGCAGCCCCTTCACATGAGCCCCTGATATGCAGAAGTCGCGGTCACAGTTATTGCCCTTCACATTGTTCCCGGTTCTCAACCAGTCAGGAAGCCACAAGTAGTGTCATTACTAGAACCTTCCCGAAGTGGCGTCCAGAACCACCTAGATCCCCCTCCTAGAAACATCTGCAAACATCTGTACTCGCAGCCGCGCTTCATGTGCCATTAAACTGTGGTGGAAGTGACAGTCAAGGGCAGCATTAAACAGTGATAGTTTACGAACAGTCAGTCCACTGTCCAGTAGAAGTGTGCCTTTAACCTGTGGTGGAAGTGAATGTCAAGGGCAGCACTAAACAGTGTTAGTTCACGAACAGTCACATAAATTGTGTGAATACTAACTCGAGAGTGATGTGATATTAATTATTATACATAATAATGGTTTAATTCGAGTGTTAAATAGTGTCTTTCTGGTAATATAAATATGTAAACATCTTGTCGAGTGTAGTTTACTTGATTTGTGAGTGTAACAAAAATACAATTAGAAGCCACAAAGTAAGACTGCCTTATTGTTTCCCTGTTGGACCGTAACAGTGTTAAAAGACAATAATCTACAAACATACCACCTCATCGACCACCAGTACTTTACAACGACTTGAGTTCTCTCAAGACTAACTTAAAATACCCTGTTAACAGAGATGAACAAGACAAAGTCTCCATTACTGATTCCATACCCTAACGTGGAGGTGAATACGCTAGCCACTGGAGCTGGGGGATGGCCGCCGAGGCTCGTGTCCGTCACCAGGATCCGGGCTGACGCCTGTGACCGTCTCTGGGTCATGGACTGTGGCACCGTGGACCTCCTCACCTCCCAGCCGAAGCGGATCACCTCACCCAAGATTGTCGTATATGACCTGAAGGTAAAATTACAGATTTACATTTAAAATGTTCTATTTACACTAAATAATGCTCTGTGTTTATTATTAAGACGCCAAACGTAGGTAATGAGTGTGATGAGTGTAGATGAGCGAGTGTAGTCATTGTTACTTACTAAGGTTTCCTGTTCTTTAGAAAGAGCTATTTATCAATAGACCAATAGTAAGGTCAACTAAGGGTACCACTGACGTTTTTATAAAAAACAGGGGCCTTGTCCGATTTTTGCTGAAATTTTTGTTTTTAGTAGACAAATAACTAAGAAACAAGGATATGATCACTGTTTTCAGCGGAAAATTCAAGAAAGTTATGAAAATGAGGAAAAACAGAAAATATGTTTTTTCGTAAATATAGCGTTGAGAGTATGCAACTGTGCGGAATGTTGTCCTGGTCAAGGGGTTTACAATCTGTAACCACTTAATGGTTACTTTGAGATATTATGTAAAACAATAACATTAATAATGAAATGAATTGCACGAGTTAATTTAAATTCATGAAATATCTTGGAACCTGTGATAGATATAGAGTTGAAGTTTTTACAGAAAGTGTTGAATTTAAATGTTAAATTATTCCAGAAAAATTAGTGCGATAGGTCAAATAATAAAGAAAGATTTTTTTAAAGGAAAGACATTTCATTAGTAATTGTACAGGTTGCCGAGGTCCAGACCTGTTGAGTTCCTCAGAAATGCCAAGACAATGTCCCTGATCGGGATAGGTTATCCGAAATCCTAGCAAAGCACACTCTCTCACTATTGGTCGGTTCTCGTATCTCTTGGCTCTTTCCGCCCCTCTTGGAGCCGAGGTTATACTCGTATATAATAGAGATAATCGATAGGGAAATATCGCTGTGCTTATGTTGTAACAGGTCCACCAAATTGATAGGTAAATTAATTAAAATAAATAATAAAATTATTGTATATAAGGAAAAGGATATATTTAATTTGAAGAAATAAGGAAGGTCGAAATTATGTTAGAGAATTGTCGTGAGAAAGACACCAGATGGGTAGACGTGGAGACAGAAATATGTCCCCTCAAACAAAACCCTTTGTTCGAAACAGGATGGGTGGGCTGGTTCCAAGAATTATCAAAACATATGGGAATGTCTCAGGCATAACAGTAAACAAAGATAAAACAAAGTTGGCGTGGGACAGGACTCGAGGAGTCGACTAGAATGTTCCATAGGCCACACCCCGGATCTAGCGCAGAAGAGAGACGCAAAAGTCAGTTCCCGAAGGGAACCAATCAAAACGGAACCTGTAATTCAAAAAATGCCCGTAGAAAGCAGCACAATACGGGGAGAACAGTATACTATATGGGTTTGCTACCTCGTGGTAAAACCGGAAGAACCGATAGTCTTGAACCCAAAGAGGAATAATGCCGGAAGAAGAAGTAGGGGAAAAAAGAGAGTCCCTTGATGGAGAGACGCTTCTCCCCCAGTCCATCTTAGACCAGAAGACCATTAACATGTGTCGGGTTTTCGGCCTTTATAGACCGCGTGGGCACTTGGACTAATAAAATCACATTTACCGATAGTTTTAAATAATTCAAAACAAGTTTTAAATTAAAAGTCTTTAAATTGTGCGTTTTTAATCAAGTAGTTCTTTAAATGAAATAAAAAAAAAATCGCGCAACAGCAAATAACTGGGACTCAGCTACAAATTTATCCAGATAAGTTTAAGTGTTCAGTTAACTTAAGAAATTTATGTTAATATAATTTCTCTAAATGAAGTAGATTAAAATCTTTGAATTGCTATTGTTAGACTTTGAGTGGAATAAGTAAAGATTTTAACTTTTAATAACATGTAATAATAAATTACTTTGTAAAAAATCAATTATTTTGTTTCATTATACTACGTCATCTCACCGATTTACCGTATATCGCGACCCTGAGATTGTAAAAAAGAGAATCATGCTCTAAATTAAATTAAATTAAAATAAATCAAAGTTTAGTCACTTTTATCTTTAAATAATAAAAGAAAAATAAATCAATGTGATGCAATAACCTCATCAAGGTAGCACACTATAGATTTTTAATCAAATTAGTTGATCAATTGTTGAAAATTAATAATTCAACTTCAATTAATTCTACTGGATTAATTGAAAATATTAAATAAAGGTAACCTCTTAAAGGCACAAGGTTACAATGTTAGCCGGTTCGTGATATGTTACGAAACGCTTTCCACTGTGCAAATTCTGAAATCGATGGAAGTTTTATATTCGAGAGTGTATTATCATGTGTTTTCGCCTGAGAGTGAGTGATTGCGGTTCATATCACGTTCGGCAACTATCAATTGGATAATCTGTCTCGATCCTATTCCTAGGCGAGTGTTCTTACTTAATTCCAATTTTAGTTTGTAAAGTGTTACAAAATTAGTAACACAAAATATAGTTTCAAATTATTCTGACTGTACAAAATTCTTGTTTTCATTCTTTTCGAAGAGGAAGAAAAATTCCTTACTCACGTTTCTACGCAGGTTGTCAAGAATAAGATTGTTTCTTACAATAAGGTAAGTAATATTGTCAGTAGTCACCTGGTAGATTTATTTTACTTTCCTGCTTCCAGATACTGGACAGGCACATTTGTTTAGTTTTCAATACAAACATTTTAACCTAATTTTATTTCAACTATCATTTTTAAAATCATTTAACTATCAACTTAATTTTTATTGAATTAAAGAATTTTACATGAATATTGTTTAATATAAATGAACCTCAAGACAGTAAAATCTTTATAATGTCTATTTAATAAGAAAACAATTTATAAAGAAGGTGTTATATCAATTCAAGAAGTCCTTTTTATATAAAGTTACATAATTAGGTCAGCCTTGAATACCGTACCATAACAGGTGATAGAACTTACATTTCAAGTAAAGGCCGTTTGTTTTATTAGATCAAGTTAAGTTTTATTAAATTAGATTAACTAAAAGTAATCTAATAAAAGAGCATAACCTCTCAAAACCTAAAGTAACAAAAAATAAACTAACTAAGAGAATGTAATCTACATAACTTTACAAATTAAAAGCTAACATAACCAAATCTAACCTATCAATCTCCAACCTAGGCCTATTCAAACAAAACATAACCTAACTGAATCAAGAATATTTCCGGCGCTAATAACGGTTCGATTACAAACCCATTGGCTTATTCGTAATCATGGCCAAATTCCGCACAATTCAAGTAGGCTACTCACAACGCTATATCTACTTATAAAATGTGTTTCCGTCTTTCCTCTTGTTCCTGTTTTTCCTGCTGAGAAAAACGATCATATTTTTGATTATGAGTCATTTACCTACTATGAAAAAAAATCACCATAAAAATCGACAAGGTCCCTATTCTTTATAATTAATTACATGAAATCCGAATCATAAAAAAAATTTATGATTTTCAGCTATAAAAAAACGATAGTTCTGATACTCATTTCTTATCTGTAAACAACATCTGTACCTATACTATCACCCAACACGGACGCCCCACAATTATCTATACAGATTGATGGAGATCTGTATTCATTGCTGGTTTACAGCACTATTCCACTTGTACCTGCACATACAGCTGTATAAATGGTATACAGCTGTATAAATCCTATACATTACATGTTGTATAAGTCAAAGTTCTGTCGTCGGAAAAGTAATTTTTTATTGGCCGACATAACTTTAAAATTAAGTTTCTTTTATGTTATTAAGTTTGATTTATTTTTAAATTACTAACGGCGGCCACAACGAATACCCGCCTTGATTTATATTCTTAAAAAATATGAATATGGAGTAAACCCCTGTGTAAAATTGTTCAGTTACTTTGGTATGTTGGTATTATTGTTAATAAAGATTACGGTCAACCAGACATGATTCTTTATTGTGGTCGTTTAAATAATCTGAAAATATATCTATTTTTGCCAGCTTATATTTTATTTCTTGTTTTGTCAGTAACAACGAATAAAAACAAAAACAGTAGGATAGATTCGGGGACAATATATATTATGCTAATTTGCAAATATTAGCAAAAATGTATTAAATTTTGGACGATGGAATGTACTAATTTAAAATATTTTTGTGTCTTGCCATAAGCCTACGCATTAATTTAATTTTAATATTAATGTATTGTAAAAAATATCATTAGTGTAAAGGCTCAAAATATTGTAGTGATGGTCACTAAATAAAGAACGATAGTGTGTGAAAGTCTACATTAGCTACAAATCCCTCATCATGGACATGTTTGACGAACATTAGAGGTTCCATTAGAGTTGTCTTTGTATACAGTTTTGGTCATGGAGATACGTGGTTACCCATCTCAGTCTTCCACACTTCGTCAAAACCACAATGCTCGAGTATGCAGTCTTTTAGAGTTTAAAATAAACGTGTGATATAAAATTAAAATTTATGATTTTTAGGATAAAAGTTCAATAAAAATATTAAAGAACTTGAAGCACTTGTTATGTAATTACCACACATATTTTATTTCGTATTAGTGTCTAGAGAGATAAAGATCTTAGCTTATTGATTTTATTTGTTAATGAATAAAATTTCATAAACATATGACGTTTTAAGTATTAATTTTATTAATACGTTTCTCCTAGGCCTATATAAAATCTATTATTTTCGATAAAATGGCAAGGAAGAAATACAGTAGGTATCATCACGTATCTGAATGTGTTTATTAAGATACCTTGGTATCAACGAATACAAATAATGATTACTTGGTATCATTTATATACTTAACAGTCTCTCCCTCCTCCCCCACCCCACACACACAACCTCCGTGCCTATATCAGATAGCGACACAACAGTAAATTAACACAGGAGACATCTCCTCTCAGATTTCTTCACAAATCCTACCGCTTTAACACCAAGACAAGTAACAATGTGTAATCAGTGTTTCTCAGATATAATACTGGTAATCACAACTTATAGACTAAAGGAAAGTGAGAATTTAATTAGTTAGCACCAGTATCACTAAAACTACACTGACACCTCATTAGTTAGCACCAGTATCACTAAAACTACACCGACACCTCATTAGTTAGCACCAGTATCACTAAAACTACACCGACACCTCATTAGTTAGCACCAGTATCACTAAAACTACACCGACACCTCATTAGTTAGCACCAGTATCACTAAAACTACACCGACACCTCATTAGTTAGCACCAGTATCACTAAAACTACACCGACACCTCATTAGTTAGCACCAGTATCACTAAAACTACACCGACACCTCATTAGTTAGCACCAGTATCACTAAAACTACACCGACACCTCATTAGTTAGCACCAGTATCACTAAAACTACACCGACACCTCATTAGTTAGCACCAGTATCACTAAAACTACACCGACACCTCATTAGTTAGCACCAGTATCACTAAAACTACACCGACACCTCATTAGTTAGCACCAGTATCACTAAAACTACACCGACACCTCATTAGTTAGCACCAGTATCACTAAAACTAAACCGGCACCTCATTCCATATTTCAGTTTCACCACGTTTGGAGTGACGCTGGTATAGTCATATCAAAATATTGACGAACAAATTGAAAATCGTATAAGTTTTTTCCATCGTCAATATCAGAATCATTGATAGCATAATACATCTAATTAATATCTGTTGACAGTCAGACAAGTTGGTGTTCTCGTACAACTTACGAGACAAGCTGGACTACACGGAGGAGTCTCTGTTCCCCACAGTGACCGTGGACGTCACTTCAGCTAACTATGACCATGCCTTCGCCTACCTTCCAGATGTGGTCACAAACCGCCTGGTGGTGTACAGTCTACAGACCAACGAAACGCACGTGATCACCCACAACTACTTCCACTTCGACCCGCTGAGTGGAGATTTCGCCAACGGCGCGTTTAAATGGCAATGGCAGGTGAGCCTTGGAACAGACAGAAGACCTGACTGTAGTTAGCTTGGTGGTTAAAGTATTGCCTCCGTTGCGGACTGTCACTAGCTCTAATGTCGGGATATACAATAACATACTTCCCTAAACGTTTTTCTAAAAATTTCCTCATACATCTCAAGTGAAGAGATTTACTTATATTGATAAATAAAAGAAGTAAGAAAAAAATAAACTTTTTGGACAAGAATAACAAAATCTTTTGAGAACTACAGGACAAAACCGAGTTATTAAAGGGCTTTGTCCTGTAGTGAATGAATTCGACAACTTTTACCTCTTTCGGTGTAAGACGGAGGATGAACTTGGCAACTACGGGGGTCTCATGGCAAATGGCAGTTAGTAATTCCCCCGTATAAGAGAGTAAAGGGGGTATTACAGGCGCGGACTTGCTCGTGGGCAAGCTCATGGGCATGCTTGTGGCTTGCTGATGGACCTATTACACGCGCGGACTTGCTCGTGGGCAAGCTCATGGGCATGCTTGTGGCTAGCTGACGGACCTATTACACGTGCGGACATGCTCGTGGGCTTGTTGGTGGCTGGTGGGAAGAGAACGCCAAACAACCACAAGTTCAGTACAGTATAGTGTGTTGCATGCCATCAGTGTTATTTGAAAAGGAGATTTAGAATGAGTATAAATGATGCTATGTTACCAGTTTTAGGAGTTAACCAAGGATTGGACATGTGGTACGTCCACATGTATGTGGTACGTTACTTTCAAAACGTCGTGAAACTCTATCGAACACAGCTATTATATTACCTGAACTAGATGCAGATGAGATTAGGAATTATATAACAATGGATGAGACGGTTTATACTTTATGAACATTGTTCACAATAGTTTCCTATGTCATGTTTTAAGTTCCTATCCAAATAGTACTTGTTTTTAACTCTCCATAAACAAAGAACACGTTCATATATAACAATGAGTTCACTAATAAATGATCTTAAATAAGATCTGATTTCACTCATTGTATGTATTACAAGACCTAGTACATCAAATAAAATATAAGTATAGAAATATAAAATAAGTATATAGGTGGTAAACGGTTAAAGTAACGATGACAACAACAATGGTTTGAGCAAGTAGCAGAGTTCAAACAGCGCGGCGGCGTCAGGGTTGAAGGAATCGCGCATGCGCAGTACTGGCAGTACGATATGCTAATGGACAAGTCCCAAATATCAAACCGATCGGATGGTCACCAGCAAGTCCACATAACATGTCCACGTCAACAAACCCCCTAATATACGCGAGGACTTGCTCGTGAGCATGCTGGTGTGTGGACATGCTCGTGAGCAAGTCTGCGTTTGTAATACCCCTTTAAGGAGCTGTAGAAAAAGTGTGCTGACATAAAGCGCAAACACATTCCATCAGTTTTGCTTTGTTTTTAGTACCGGGAGACCGAGCTTCGCTCAGTTGAATTTAGCAAACTGAAGAGGTAGCATCCATATCTCCCAGAGGATCCTGAAGATCGTTTGTTGTTGCTTTTCCTTGTAGGTTATTAATAAATTTTGTTTCGGAGGTCTTCCTAGTTTACCTTTAGCCCCTTTGTGGAACTCAGCCTGCGGCCTTGCCAAGACGCTCTGCTACAAGCCCCTTTGTGGAACTCGGCCTACTGCCCTGCGGGGGAAAGTTCGGCCTGCGGCCTGACCAAGGCTCTCTGCTACAGTCCCATTTATGGATATCGGGATGTTGCCTCGTGAGGAAGATCGGTCTACGGCCTCGCCAGGATTCCTAAGCAGTATGACCATGAATTTTGGTTTTTGGCCCAAACATAGTGTTTTCTAAAATCTGATGGTATATTATAGTAATTAATTAAGAGAAGAATACCTTTAATTTGATACCCCACTTGAGTGTATTAGTTTAACATTACCCAGTTTTGGGTTTTTGAGCATATTTTTTATTTGGGAGGGGGCTGACCTCACAAAATCAATACTTAAGATTCAGTATAATCCTAACAATTATAAACGTTTACTTTATCTGACACACACACGCACGCACGCACGCACGCACGCACGCACGCACGCACGCACGCAGGCACGCGCGCGCGCACGCACGCACACACACACACACACACACACACACACACACACACACACACACACCACACACACACACACACACACACACACACACACACACACACACACACACACCACACACACCACACACACACACACACGCACACGCACACGCACACGCACACGCACACGCACACGCACACGCACGCGCACGCGCACGCGCACGCGCACACGCACACGCGCACGCACACGCGCACGCACACGCACACGCACACGCACACGCACACGCACACGCACACGCACACGCACACGCACACGCGCACGCACACACACACACACACACACACACACACACACACACACACACACACACACACACACACACACACACACACACACACACACACACACACAGCTATTAAAGCAGCGCCAGCATTATTCTTAGAGACCTACGAGTCGTGCATCAAAGAAGGGATCTTTCCCAGAAGATGGAAGCAGCAGAGATTAGTACTACTCCCAAAGGGAAAAAAGCCACCGGATGAACCATCATCTTACCGCCCACTCTGTATGTTAGATACGGCAGGTAAAATATTGGAGCGCATAACTCATCAAAGGATAGAAGCTGTGGTCGATCCACTTCTAGCAGATAACCAATATGGATTCCGGAAAGGACGAGCAACTCTTGATGCAATCAACTTGGTCGTCAATACAGCCAAGGAGGCAATCGCCGGAAAAAGATGGAAAGGTGGTACGAAAAAGTATTGTTTGGTGGCTGCTTTGGACATCAAGAATGCTTTTAACTCCGCCAACTGGGACTGCACTATGCGAGCTCTCGAAGACAAAAAAGTACCAGAATACCTGCTTCGCAAGGTGGCAAGCTACTTTTCGAATAGGGTGCTACAGTATGACACAAACAATGGCCCGAAAGAGTACGATATCACTGGAGGAGTACCACAAGGTTCAGTTCTTGGACCACTTCTATGGAACATCATGTACGATGGACTCCTGAGAATCGCGTTGCCATCAGAGGTCAAGTTAGTTGCATATGCCGATGATGTAGCTGTTGTGATAGTGGCGAAACATCTGGAGGAGATAAACCTGGCCTTCGATATCACATTTAGTCGGATTAACCAATGGATGGAGATGATGAACTTGGAGCTAGCCAAGCACAAGACTGAAGCTGTGCTCATTACCAGCAGACAGGCGGTAGAAACAATCAAGTTCGAGGTCGGAGAACAAGAGATCACATCACAACCATTTATCCGATACTTAGGAGTGATGCTTGATGCTCGACTTAATTTCAAACAGCAGGTCGACTATGTCAGTACCAAGGCGTCAGTAGTGAGAGCGAGCTTATCACGACTGATGCCTAACGTCGGAGGACCAAAGCAGAGCAGAAGGCTGCTGTTGTCATCGGTAGTCACATCGGTGCTCACATACGGAATATCCATTTGGGCCGACGCACTAGACACGCAGGAATCATGGAGAAAGGCGGGCCCAGTTTATCGACAGAGTGCTCTGAGAGTAGCCAGCGCTTTCCGCACAATATCTGAGGAAGCAGTCTGTGTCATTTCTGGAATTCTCCCACTTAAAATCCTAGCCGAAGAACGACGGGCTCTGTACCATCGAAAGAGGACGACCTCACTAAGTCCTGATAAACTGAGAACTGAAGAGCGACAATATAGTATAGCACGATGGCAGCACCAATGGGACGCTGCAGAGAGAGGCAGGTGGACGTACCGTCTTATACCGAAGATAGTAGGCTGGCTGAACCGAAATCATGGAGAGGTCAATTACTATCTCACACAGATGTTGTCGGGACACGGCTGCTTCCGAGCTTATCTTCACCGTTTCAAGCATGATGATTCCCCGGAGTGTCCGTCCTGTCCAGGAGTCGCTGAAGATGTGGAGCATGTGTTTTTTGAGTGTCCTCGTTTCAGCCAAGAACGTGAAAAGTTAGAAATGATCCTCAACAAGAGAATCAAACCAGAGACGATAGTAGAAGAAATGATATCAAGTGAAACTGCCTGGAATGCAACAAGTGCATTCGCTACGGAAGTACTTACAGAGTTGCGTTCCATAGAAAGAAGAAGAGCAAAAGCTAGAACTTAGAAGGAAGGTAGAAACAACACCTTAATCACCCGAAGGAATAGCGATAGCTAATTCCTCCCCCCGCGATGTAATGCCTAGACGGCGGTTTCCGTGGGGGATTAGAGGCCAGAAGACAGGAGTGGCTTTTAGTGAGTATGGGCGCTAGTGTCAAGTTTAGTACGACACTGCGTCGAGTCTCACATATCCAGGCAAATAACTACTATAATCAATAACATCACCAATAATAACAACTATGGACCTCTGCCTGGAATGCGTAAATGCATTTCCACTTCTGTATAAAAAAAAAAAAAAAAAAAAAAAAAAAAAAAAAAAAAAAAAAAAAAAAAACCACACACACACACACACATATATATATATATATATATATATATATATATATATATATATATATACAAAACACTGTTGTATACAATTGTAGTGCTTTATATGTTCACTTTCGATGTGTTATTAGGTTTAAGAAAAAGAAAAAAATTAACTTAAACTTGTTTAATTTAATATCCAAAAGGATTTTGATGTTATACCCAAACCATTCATATAAATATATACATGTCATATTTATAAGTATAAGCAGAATCATGAAAGTACGCAATAAAAATATACTTTTTATAAAACTAACAATAGAAAGGCTCTAAAGCGCACGTACTTTTAACCTAAATAAAACAATTAAACATGGGAAAATTCTATTACTTTGGTTTGTAACGTTATATTAAAAAAAGAAACAAATAAATGGCTAATTATAAAACTAATTTCTAAATTTAAGCAACTGAGAATATTTCGTATAGTTCTTAACGGAGAATAGCTACTCATAATCTACTACAAATATCGCACGTACTTGATAAAAAATTGTGTAATCTCAGCGCTTGAAAACGTTAGTAGGTCTAATACTAATATACTAGCTAATACAAATTATCTTTTATAAGCATCAATACTGCAGATGTTCATTGATTTTACTTGTTTTTAGCAGCAACAACACAGGACACACACTTAACAAACTCTAGTTTGTTATTTCACTATTTCTCAGCTGGTTAACTGTTTTTTTTTTTTTTTTAACATCTTACCTTCTTTTTTTATTTCCCTTTTCTGCACTGTTTATTCTGACGAACGTATCAATTTTTTTCATCCTCTACTTTTGATAAAAGTCATCAAACTCTAAATGCTTGAGTTTGAATATCCATTATTTCCACAATTGTATGACTTAAGGTCGCCTGGAAGAAACTGTCCAACTACCTGGGGAGGGAGTTGCCGATTTCATGCTTGGGAATATAACTGCACCCATTTACAACATTTTTACTGATACTTAGAGTTGCCGAGTTCATGTCTGCCCTCATCAAAATTTACATTTCTCCTCAATTCCAAGAACTAGAGTTGATAGTGATTGAGCTCATAGTGGAGGTTTCCGTACAGTTCAGGCGACCTTAGGGAAGGCTCGTGGCTCCGTAGACCTCACCTAATACATTCTATGTACAGAACAGAAACAGATTATACTGAATGTAAAACCCTCAATAACGATATAATTTAGTTATTGATAATAAAAGGCTCAAATAATTGTAGAATCAGTTAGTACTTTTAGTGTGTTAACTAAGGAATTAAAGTAACGCCACATTATAGATCAAACTTAGAATTTATTGAATGACAAAAGTATACAAATCAATAGTTAGACAATCTTGTATGTATGAATCTAAATATCTCAGTTAAACGTTTAAATTAAAGAAAAGTTTAACAGTATTTTTCAGTAAACTATACAGCAGTTTATTTTTTTTATAATATACTTAGAATATAAGTTATGTGACTATCATATTACAATTAATTGTGTTTTATGTTTTTGATTGATGAGGCTTGTCAATCAACGCGGGATTGAGGCTTTAATCAAAGCAGTTCAGCTAGTCAATTTCATTTATAGTAAATTGTGAACTGACGGACCCATTGTGAACTGGCAAACGAAGTTAAAGGAATTGTTTATAGAATAAATATACAGGGTGGGGGGAAAATCCCGCACCATCCTTGTATTTTTTTTAAGGAAACAAGATAAGAATTAGAGTAATTTACAATCTCTTTAGGTATGGGGTAGCGCAATACCTAAAGCTACCCAATACCTAAAGGTACAATTGGTATTCATCTCACTCTGATAGGAGACGTCATCAATAGTCTTAATTAAAGCCTATGGCTTGTGATACATCATTTTAAAGGATATAATTTAACAAACTGACTGCTGCACATCCCATCGCTATGGAGTCACCATATCAGGAATTAGAGCAATTTGAATATTTAAATTTTTAATATTCAAAGTGCTCTATTTTCTGAAAGAGTGGTTCCTCAGAGATACAGTTTGTGGCATTCAAATCAGTAACATATGACCTTTAAAATGGTGTATTACTAGACTTAGGGTTCTCAAAAAAATATCGATAGTTTCCATAACTGAAGGTAACATGATTTTTTCCATTTAATTTTACATCTAATGCTACAACTCTTTAAAGGTCATATGTTACTGATTTTAATGCCACAAACTGCATCTCTGAGGGACCACTCTATCAGAAAATAGAGCACTTTGGATATTAAAAATTGTAATTTTCAAACTGATCTAATTCCTGATAAGGTGACTCCATAGAGATGGGATTTGCGGCGTTGTACTCTACTAATAAAGACCTTTAATTTGATGTACTATTCGATCTATGCTCTTATTTAAGATTTCTTTCTGAATTCTTGTGGGCCATCCTCCTGAACATGAAAAAACTGTAGTTACTTCAATAAATAGATTTGTAGATGTAGTTATGAAGTACCAAGTTTTATTTCTTTACCTGTAATCGTTCGGAAGTTATTAAGGCCGTGCAGGACTTTTTCCTCACCCCGTATAGTCTATAATGTGTGCACGAACTAACACAAACACTCTAAAATATTTTTTTAAAGTTAAATTATAGCGACTGTAATAATTTCTCTAGGATGGTATCTTTGGACTAGCTCTATCACCGGTGGACAGGGAGGGTTACCGTATCGTCTACTTCCATGCCCTAGCCTCCAACATGGAATTTGCCGTATACTCCAAATATCTACAGAACTCTTCAGCAGTATCACGTGACCAAGCTGGCGATAAGTCCTTCAAGGTCCTGGGCACTAGAGGTCCTGGTGGGCAGAGCTCTACTTCCTTCCTAGATGAGGAGACTGGCGTCCTGTTCTTCGCCCTTATTAACAGACATGCTGTCGGCTGCTGGAACTCTTTTAAGTAATCAATCTGTTGTATTATAATACCCTTTGCCAAATGATTTGATCGAACCAAGTAAGATAAACGTTGTTAGACGTCTCTTAGCGTCTTAAAATCGAGTTCTAACAAATCGACCTTTTTAACAGTCCAAAATGTTTCTATTTTGGAAGGAAAACGGAAATATTATTCGGAAGTAATGTTTAAAAAATATTATTTGGCGAATAAGAAAATGTCTTTTACTTAACAAGAACTACTTTGCGAAGAATAATTCAGAGAAACTTTAGCCGTACATATTTTTAATCCTATAACTGTAAAAGAAATTAAATTGGCCATTAAATTTGTATTTAAACTTACAATTCAGGTACCGTATCTACCTTATACCTTCAGGTACTGTGTCTACCTTATACCTTCAGGTACAGTGTCTACCTTATACCTTCAGGTACAGTGTCTACCTTATATCTTCAGGTACTGTGTCTACCTTATACCTTCAGGTACTGTGTCTACCTTATACCTTCAGGTACTGTGTCTACCTTTACCTTCAGGTACTGTGTCTACCTTATACCTTTAAGGAATGTGTCTACCTTATACATTCAGGTACTGTGTATACCTTATACCTTCAGGTACTGTGTCTACCTTATACCTTCAAGGAATGTGTCTACCTTATACATTCAGGTACTGTGTATACCTTATACCTTGAGGTACTGTATCTACCTTATACCTTCAGGCACTGTGTCTACCTTATACCTCATACCTTCAGGTACCGTGTCTACCTTCTACCTTATACCTTTAGGTACCGTGCCTACCTTATATCTTATACCTTCAGGCAGTGTCTACCTTATACCTTCAGGTACCGTGTCTACCTTATACCTTCAGGTACTGTGTCTACCTTATACCCCTAGGTACCGTGTCTACCTTATACCTTCAGGTACCGTGTCTACCTTATACCCCTAGGTACCGTGTCTACCTTATACCTTCAGGTACCGTGTCTACCTTATACCCCTAGGTACCGTGTCTACCTTATACCTTAAGGTACCGTGCCTACCTTATATCTTATACCTTCAGGCAGTGTCTACCTTATACCTTCAGGTACCGTGTCTACCTTATACCTTCAGGTACCGTGTCTACCTTATACCTTCAGGTACCGTGTCTACCTTATACCTTCAGGTACTGTGTCTACCTTATATCACAAATTTAGGCTATCTTTTTAATCTTTTTTGAATCGTTGTGCATTTGGTATTTTGCGAATCTTTTGATTATATTTCTACAAATACTCTATTAAATATTTTTCTTTGAATAATAAAGTTTATAGAATTGGTAATAGAAGTAATGAACCTTGCAGATGGGAAAAGCACTGAATGGATATTCACTTTACCCTGTCAGAAACTGATAACGAATATTCATAATAATACTTTAAGTCTTATTTAAAAGTGTATACATTCAATAATATAACTACTAACTATTTATGTACACACAATATGTATTTTATGAGATACTACCAATTCTCTAACTGGCCTACCATTGT
This sequence comes from Stictocephala bisonia, assembly GCA_035578905.1. NCBI lineage: Eukaryota > Metazoa > Arthropoda > Insecta > Hemiptera > Membracidae > Stictocephala > Stictocephala bisonia. The sequence goes on from JAQJVL010002290.1 coordinate 21,949, forward strand.
AAATTAATAAATATCTAGAATTAGTATACTCATATTTTGATTTCAACGAATATTATTCAATTTAACTGTACGATTTCAGTACATGTTATTTTTTTTTTTTAGTTTAAAAGTTAACTGAGGTTTTTCGCTTTACATATATTTTCCCGTGATATATTTACGCAAATTTGCAAATAAATTATCTGGGTTGCATTAAAATTTTACTTTTAAGCATTAATAAATTTAACATAGCAAAACAAATGTAAAATTATGTACACAATTCGGCCATTATTTTCCAAAAATATAAAAAAGTGTCAAACGTGCTTAATTTTTATACTAATATAATTTTTTTTAATAAAAAGAACCCGTTTTGAGCATGGTCGATTGAACTGTTCATGAAGTATGTCTAATAATTTGTTGTTTTCATTAGATTGCTTGGTAAGCAAATCAATAATTGATTTGTTTATTTTGGCAACATTCACATGACAAGTATTTTTTCTAAACAAGTTCGTTTACTGTATTTAAACGTTAATTTTATTAGTTGTTGTACTGTACAAACGTATAATAATTGTTTAAATTATTTTATTTTACACTAGTTGGTAACGATTAAAAAATTGATCCATATCTCATTTGTATAAATGTTTTGAAACTCTCCAAACTTGAAATGAAAAAGTTAAACAGAACCAATTTAGTCTTGGCTCGGGGGAGGGGTCAATAAATATCCTTCGGGATAGTGACGAGTGGCCTTGACGGTTCTTGAAGGCAGAGTTTCTTACATGACCTCTAACATGTTACAGGGGTGAAGATTACGACGTTAAGCACCAGGGGGTGGTGGCGGAAAACGAAGAGATTCTCAGCTTCCCCAACGACATCAAAGTGGACAAGGCAGGGAACCTGTGGGTCCTTAACACTCCGCTGCCCCGCCTCGTCTTCGGCTCCCTTGACTCCAAGGTAGTGAACTTCCGGCTGTTGTCAGCCCCCGTGCGCCAGGCCGTCAAGGGAACAGTCTGTGATGAGATGTAGTACTATGTTGTTGCGGAAATATAAACGTAAAATATTAATATGAAATTCCGACTTACAAAATATCTTTTAGTAGTTTGCACTATTTATATGTCCACGAGTATATATAGGGAGCATAAGTACTGCGTGCCTTTCTGTATGCATACATAAAACATCACTGTTCATTTATTTATTCAACATGTATTCATTTAATGTATCAAATTGCGTAGATAAATATGTTATATTTATTAGATTGTATGCAATAAATTCTTATAGATAGTCTATATAGTATTTTATTGTTTATGTATGAAGACCCCTTCCTGCTGTAATTGAATTATGAAGTGATTGCTGGGGAATTAAAATTCATTTTGACACCTCTGGCTGGACATTCACAAATACAAGAGGGGCTTGATTGAAGAGTCATTTTGACACTTTATCGTCGTACTATTTATACCACTTTGGGTCGACACTCAAAAATACGGGAGGGACTTGTTGAACGAGTCATTTTGACACTTTATCATCGTCCTATTTATACCACTTTGGTTCGACACACAAAAATATAGGAGGGGCTTGTTGAACGAGTCATTTTGACACTTTATCATCGTCCTATTTATACCATTTTGGGTCGACACACAAAAATATAGGAGGGGCTTGTTGAACGAGTCATTTTGACACTTTATCATCGTCCTATTTATACCACTTTGGGTAGTCACACAAAAATATAGGAGGGTCTTGTTGAACGAGTCATTTTGTCACTTTATCATCGTCCTATTTATACCACTTTGGGTCGTCACACAAAAATATAGGAGGGGCTTGTTGAACCAGTCATTTTGACACTTTATCATCGTCCTATTTATACCACTTTGGGTCGTCACACAAAAATGTAGGAGGGGCTTGTTAAACCAGTCATTTTGACACTTTATCATCGTCCTATTTATACCACTTTGGGTCGTCACACAAAAATGTAGGAGGGGCTTGTTGAAGGAGTCATTTTGACACTTTATCATCCTTCTATTCATACCGCTCTGGCTTGACACTCAACAAACCAAACCTGAACCCTTTCTGTTTTACGTTCTGTGTTTGTTTCTACGGTGATCCCACTATCTGTTGGATATTTATTACAATACCAGCAAACTTATGACTAAAATAATAAACATCTCTATAATTTGTTTTTTAAATGTATTTATCCTTTTCCACATTAAAAAAATAACTAATCTAAAAGTGTAAGGTACAACATAAAAAATGATTATATCGTTTCAAACTGAGTCTTTATAGCGTTCCTTTATATTATGTAATAATTCTAGACTACCTTCTATTAGATGACAAGTTGAACTTCATGGTTAGTAACTAAATTGCACAACACATAAGATAAAATTGTCTATAAGTAAACCATATATATTCCATTATATTAATATGAATTGTTTCTGCTTTAATCACGTTCATTCATAATTATATTGTATTCCTGTGGATAACACTTTTTGTTTTGAACCAAAATAATAAGTAATTATTAGAAAATTGTTACTTTTTCCTGATAAAGGTGAATACTAATTAGTGAATAAATCGAAGGAGTTTCTTGTACTTTAAGAAAGAGGACATATTTAAAATGTACATTGAATTATTGTCTTGTAATTCCATGAACGCTGGTTTATACTTAATTTAAAGGTATTTATTTAACAATAATTGAGTAAAAAAATTGTCAAGTTTATTTTTCCTATCTAATTGATGGAAATAATTTCTAGTTTTAATGAAACCTATTTTTAATGTATATTATAAACAGTTAACTTACTTTGAATTGTTCTCAGTTACCTTACTATAAACAACAGTTTTATAAAATAACATCATCATTATTGAAGCTGTAAATCATAAGTAAGTACAACCTTGAAGGGGTCCCTCTGGTCTCAATGCCAAACTCGATTTATTTAGGTGCACTAAAACACACTCCCTTATCTAACATTCCATCGAATGCTATCAATAGTCAAATATATTTAAGGATTTCATGAAAATGGAACTACTTTGATTTGAAATTACATTTAGATATCTTAAGTCGGCACTGGAGGCGCAATCATGTTGGGTGGTAGTCAAGGTCCGGGTGTTGTGCATGAAAGACAACTGAGTATCAAGCTTATCAGACAAATGCTGCGTGCTTTGATTTCACGTAACGCTATAGGTCCCTTGGCTTACTTTGGCTATTGGCTTTTGGTTCTTACAAAGGAACAGTCGACGTTAGGAACTCGATCATCTACACTCATTCATCCCTCATGATCGCCTAAATCTACGATTAGCGACTAAATAATGAATAATAAGATGGCATTCTTGGCCCCAACTCCTTAATATATCAAATTTATCCAATTTGTTAGATTGAAGTTCTCAAATTTATCGAAATTAAGTAAACTATAGTTCAATTTGTATAATGGTAGGCTCAGGCTCCGGAAGTGGAGGTAGGCAAGGGGCGAGGAAGTATCATTGTAAAGGGCGTCTTACAAACATTCACTCAAATTAGGTCACTCGATGCAGGAATGACTCGTCATGCTGCATTAATTGGTTTGGGTTAGTAGTGCATGGCCGAGTCTACGGTTATAACAACTGTACTATAGCGTAAAGTTAAAGTTAAAAGTTAAAGTTAAGTTAAGTTAAAGTTAAATATTTAGTAAATTTAAAAAAACTAAATTTCTTCTATGGATATAAATAAAAGATCTAAAAACATGTTTAATATCATGGCCAGTATATTTCTACAATCTCAGCTATGCTGGCCTGCGTGCCCGCCACTAGTACGACGGCCCACGCAACCATCAGCAGGTAGTTCTTGGCCAGGCGCCACCTGAAGACACCCAAGTGTTGAGGTTCGTCCCAGAAGGTGATTATCTCTAGGATGGCGGGGAAACACATGCCTAAGGTGGAGAAACAGACGGTGCCGACTAGACCGATGAAGGGCTCTAGGTTGGGAAGGGCAGTGGCCAGCAAAACTGAAAAAAACCATCAACACCACGGTTTCTCTATTATACTATATAGATGACAGTTTTTGCTTTGCCTATTCAATTCTGGATTATGTTTACTTTCTTCTATGTAATGTCTACTAAATCCTATTACCCTAGACTTTATGTGTGATTTATTTACAATTCTTAATAGATTCTCTGTAGGAATATTTTTAAGACAAACCTATTCATTTATATTTTATCCTATTAATTTCCCTTTTATGCCTATACATTTTAGTATGCTATGACCAATGATTTATAATGTATCTTATCTAGTTCTCTGTGATGTGCATATTCATTTTTATCTAATTTATTTTCTCTTTATAATAACCATTTCTTTCTATTATATGCCATTTCATTTGTGTGTTAATTTACTATTTCTATGCAATAATCTTTCATTTCTATGCCATCTCATTCTTTCTATGATATGCTAAAGGCGAGTGTCACTACTAGATTATTCAATGTCTACTAATTTAATTAATTAACCTTTGACGTTTTAAGTCAGTTAGCTGATTTCTATGTTAAAATTCGAATTGTATAAGAATTCGCACTAAGGTTTCAAGTTCCGATAATTTTAAGATTTAGTTAATTATCCTCTCAGTTAATCAATAGTTATATTTGATATGGCTATTTTTGTTTATTTGTTGTTCTATATCATATTTAATTTAGTTAATATAGTTTTGTATAATAACTTGTGAAAACACATAAAACGCAAAATATTCTACAAGCTACAAACCACTTTTAAAGTCTACGGTTTTCTCTATGTTTGGCTCAACGTACATCCAGATTCTCTCACTGACCATGGTGTACAAGCCACAAATTATTCCCAAAGTCTAAGGCCTACGCTGTGTTTGCACACATTACTTACTTGTGCCTAGGATCAGGATGATTCTCATAATGTAATAGTTGCGGGTCTTGTGGTCCTTACTGACTCTGGGCTCAACGTACAGTAGGCTACATCCAGATTCTCTCACTGACCACGGTGTACAAGCCACAAATTATTCCCGAAGTCTAAGGCCTACGCTGTGTTTGCACACATTACTTACTTGTGCCTAGGATCAGGATGATTCTCATAATGTAATAGTTGCGGGTCTTGTGGTCCTTACTGACTCTGGGCTCAACGTACTTCCAGACACTCTCACTCACCACGCAGAACAACAAGGGGTAGGAGCAGACCACGTTGAGGGCCACTAGTATCTTGACCATCTCTCCGAAACTATGCAGATAAAACAGCATTAGTAAGTCTTAATTTGAAGCTAAATTAACTTCGTAACTAGAAAGTTATGTGAATAAACATTTGTTCAAAATACCTCGTACTTTTGAAAGTGTATTTAATTTTTTTTTTTCTTTAAGACGCTGATCTTAGAAATATGACCTAATATGCATGTAAAATGAGTGTGACGAGTGTGTATGAGCGAATGTAGTCTTCCTAACAAACTAAGGCCCGCTATTTCCTAAAATTTCCTTTAATTAGTAGCCCATTGAATAATGAATAGCCGGTGGTTACCTGCTGATTCATTTCAAAATATTTTAGACCATGATTGAACTGAGCCAAGAGCGTGTATAAAGGGTGGCTCATGGCGCTGGAGACCCCCCCCCCCCCGAAATTGTACAAAAAAAAGGAAAAATACTAGACACACGATCATTCTCATTATTTTCCGCAAGGTGGGCTGTCATAATATCATGTAAATTATCAGTTTAAAGGTTATTTGTACAATTTTCATTGATATACTAAATAAATAACATTTAACAAGAAATGTCAGTTTTTATTTTATTCAGTAGCTGGAATAATTTTACATAAGTACATGGATAGACAATACCAGTGAGACTAAAGACACTCGGTCTGGCCGATCGACGAACTGACGATATTTTTATTTTCAGGTCACGTGACACACGCAAATGCTTTGACGGGTGTCTTTCACAAGATGACCTCAGTTGCAGTTTAGATATGGATCAATAAAGACGTATTTTATTTCCAGTGCTTTATTTGCTTCGTGTCATACGTAAAATAAAAAGCAACAGAAGTGTATGGACTCATCCGATTCTCCAGAAAACTTAACAGAAGTGTATGGGCTCATCCGATTCTCCAGAAAACGCAACAGAAGTGTATGGGCTCATCCGATTCTCCAGAAAACGCAACAGAAGTGTATGGACTCATCCGATTCTCCAGAAAACGCAACAGAAGTGTATGGACTCATCCGATTCTCCAGAAAACGCAACAGAAGTGTATGGGCTCATCCGATTCTCCAGAAAACGCAACAGAAGTGTATGGGCTCATCCGATTCTCCAGAAAACGCAACAGAAGTGCATGGGCTCATCCGATTCTCCAGAAAACGCAACAGAAGTGTATGGGCTCATCCGAATCTCCAGAAAATGCAACAGGAGTGTATGGGTTCATCCGATTCTCCAGAAAACGCAACAGAAGTGTATGGGCTCATCAGATTCTCCAGAAAATGCAACAGAAGTGTATGGGTTCATCCGATTATCCAGAAAACGCAACAGAAGTGTATGGGCTCATCCGATTCTCCAGAAAACGCAACAGAAGTGTATGGGCTCATCCGATTCTCCAGAAAACGCAACAGAAGTGCATGGGCTCATCCGATTCTCCAGAAAACGCAACAGAAGTGTATGGGCTCATCCGAATCTCCAGAAAATGCAACAGGAGTGTATGGGTTCATCCGATTCTCCAGAAAACGCAACAGAAGTGTATGGGCTCATCAGATTCTCCAGAAAATGCAACAGAAGTGTATGGGTTCATCCGATTATCCAGAAAACGCAACAGAAGTGTATGGGCTCATCCGATTCTCCAGAAAAAGCAACAGAAGTGTATGGGCTCATCCAATTCTCTAGAAAAGGCATTTACCTTGGGCGTTCAATACTTTTTTTTTTTTGTGACCTAAGAGAAAAAAAGAGTTTTGTTTCATTGCTTTAGAATGCCAATTTCCACTTTCGCTGAGCTACTCGCAAAAATTAACATCTTAGCATCTTAGGGAAACACAAACATGAGGAACGGTGTTTAATAAGAATAAGTGCTTTCAGTGACCTTTACGGTAAGAATAAAACATAGTTTATAAAAATAGTTATTTACTGATGATTGTAAGTAATTAAACAAAATGTAAACAATACACACTAAAAAGTAGCATGCATGAAGTCAAGGTTTAAAGTAGCATGCATGAAGTCAAGGTTTAAAGTAGCATGCATGAAGTCAAGGTTTAAAGTAGCATGCATGAAGTCTAGGTTTAAAGTAGCATGCATGAAGTCTAGGTTTAAATATCTGAGTGTTTTGGTTTTATAACAATTTTATTTGTTTAACCCTTTTAACGCCAGCCTAATTATGCATGGTGTTGCTAAAAACGCCAAGCCAATTTTGACTAAAATGCAGAGTCTTGCTTAAAAATTCATAGTAAATTTATTAATTGTCATAAATTAATGAAATCAGTCTTGTTTTGTTGGTATTGAGTTGTACTATAACATAAAAATAAAAGTTTTAATTGTTTGCCATTTTTTAGTTTTGTTAACAAACAAAATATAATTTTTTTTATTGTTATAAATTTTTGTAGTTTGTAGTATCATAACATACCATAAATATCAAACCACCACATATGTTAGTATTTTATCATATAAAACATTTGATTGTTACCACATACACAAAATTTGAAGAATTTACCTTGATATATACAGATGTTTTGTTGCATTTTCCAGATATTTACATTTTGAGAAAAATCACATGTTACCATGGTAACACAATTTTTAATTTTAAATTCATAAAAAGTATTAAATTGCACTAAAAACTTATACAACAGTCTAATATTACTAAACTAATAAAATAAGCCCACTTTTTTATATTTACAGGGTCTACATACAATTTGTAATCAAACCACAAACACACTGAATGGATGAACTGACTCAACTAACAAAAGTAAACAAAAACAACTTTGGTTCCATAGAGTATAATGCATAGAAAAAAATCCAAAGAGGTTAAAACATATTTCTTTATGTTCCTTATATACTATAGAAAGAGTGTGCCAAATTTCATTGACTTTGATTAATATTAAAGACATGAAAAAAAAAAAAACTGAACGATCGATATAGCGATCGTCGGCGGTTTTAGCGCGTCTACAAACGATCATTATAGCGATCGTTGGCGTTAAAAGGGTTAAGTTCATTTGCATTATTAGAATAATGGTGATGAGATCAAACGTAACTAAGCAACATGTTAAACTTAAAGTTCTGTAATTGTTATTAATATTTCAAAATAGATTATAATAAGAATATAAAAAAATAAAAGTAACGTTTGAAAAAGTATTTCAACTATACATAAAAACGTGAATAATTGCTGTTTCATTTCAAAACAGTGAATTAGAGAACGCTTGTACACAATTTCTTCCCTTGGTTCATTTAACATTTACCACTGATGATGGATCGGCCGGGCAAACACCCGTTCGTGTTTCATGTATCCTGACTTATTTCTCACCATGTACGTCTACTTAGTCCGGATCTCGAATTATGTCGGACGGGCGATCGCCCAGACCGCGTGTCCGTAAGTAGCCAAGAGGCTCGACGGTTTCAATCTGGACACTAGCCTGATCACATGATCGGTGACAGGGCAGCGCCATGCAACAGACCAAACTTGTTTAAAATGTGTGTAGCCTACTGTAGGGGCAGAAATTATGTGTACCCGATTTTAGAGGTTGTTTACTTGGAAACTAAGAAACCTATGAAAATTCAAATATATAATTATTTTCCTCAATGTTTGTTATTCATATATGCATTATTAAATTGACCAATTAATAATGCATTATGAATTACTGCATTTACTTACGCATATGAAAGTAATGTATCATAACAAAAATGTCATGTGTTATATACCGTGACCGAGTAATTAATTATTTTACCTCTAAAAGCCAAGAAAAGGTTGTTTCAGGAAATTGATAACAACGTTTTTTCTTGAAAAGTTAAAAATCTGAAATTTATAAAACGTTCTGTAAACCAAATATTAAAACATATATAACAGTGTAAAATGAATGCACAGTGAAAACTAGTTAAAATGTCGGTACTTTTTTGTTCCGACTATGATACAAATTATTCAAACTTATAATAACATTTGAAAATTCATATTTCATGTCGTAAAATTAAACGAGGAAAACAATGGCCATTTTATCTGTCATAGATCTCTTAGTTTCTTAGTAAACAACCTTCAAAAGTCCCGCGCACACTACGGCGGGGGGCAACGGACTTCCGCACTTCAAGAGCAAATGGCCTTAATATGTCGAGAACTGTGATTCGGCTGCAATGGATAGTGAGGATGAGAGTTTTAATATTTGCTACAAAAAAGGACTAAATATTTCAAAACTGTTAACAATAATAAATTCATCTCAGCCCCTGCAGCATATTGAGAAAAAAATAATTTGAATATCATGATGTTTTGGAAATACTCTGTATTTGTTCAATTCTATGACATGCCAACTAATGGACTAATAAACACTTTTATGTGATGAAATAGAAGTGTCTTTGTGTAATTTGTAGTACTTGTTCCACTTTAAAAAGTTAATAATTTTTTCATTTGACTATTATACTGACATGTTGATTCAGGAACCCTCCTGTCTATTCCCACACAATATCACGCCGCACACTATTGAAGTACTCCGGGTGACACAGGTTGTACAATTCAGGGTGTTTTCAACCAGAGCAATCAGCTTCGCGACATCCATCTTCAATGAGAACACAAGCAAATCTATGTTCAAACTCTGTGATTTCAAAACGTCCAGGGATGTCCACTGCCGCCCGCTGGCGGTGCTTCTTACCCACCGAAACGGGCGGGACCGGCAGCACTATGGCAGGTGGTACGGCATTTTGCCCTGAAGATATATCTTACGAACATTTTGAAAAAGTGTGGATGGTGGGTCCCACCGTTGTGGGCACACCCCAATTTTATTCAATGCTTTTAACATTTGAAAAATGCTATGCCGCCCACCGTAGCACCGCCGGTCCCGCTGTAGAGCCACCGGTCCCGCCGTAGTGCAGCCGGTCCCGCCGTAGAGCCGCCGGTCCCGCCGGTCCCACCATAGTGCCACCGGTCCCACCGTAGAGCCGCCGGTCCCACCGTAGTGCCGCCGGTAACACCGTAGTGCCACCGGTCCCGCCGTAGATCCACCGGTAACGCCGTAGTCTCGTCGGTTCCACCGTAGTGCCGCCGGTCCCGCCGTAGTGCCGCCGGAATTCAATAGCGGAATTCCTTATTGTAATAACATATAGAAATGTAGGCTAAGTAATGTGGTTAAAATGCAACTGAATCAAAATTGAAAACTATATAAAAAAATTGCCATTTTAATACTTCGATTTCGAAAAATGTATTCCATGCCCAGTCCCTCCAGATGTTGGAGCCCCCTGAATGTTTGTCTATATACGCCACTGAACTGAGAATTTTCATATGACCATTTAAGCTAAAGCTAATTTTAAAATAATTATTTGATGATAATCTCGTTGAAAAAATACCTACAAATATAGCGTGTATTTCTATAAATTTTTATAGATTTTTAATTATGAAAAATTAGAATACATCTGAAAGATGTGACCAGGTTCAAATTTCCAGCCCGACATGCTCATGATTATTTGTTTAAATTATTTAAATTTGAAAGACAAATTTTAAAATGTAAAACTAAATAAAACTTAATTTTAATCAAATATTTTGATAGACTCGTTAAGAAGTTCATCTTGAGAAGTTTTCATTAAAATAATCCTAAAATTACATAAATACATTACGACGAAATGACTAAACTTACAAAATAACTGACCCGGCTTAGTAAACGTCACATATAAGAACTGGACATTTTCTATATTACATTTTCTTACAAATATGTAAGAAAATGCATTCATACTTGATAGCATAACGAATTTGACAGGTCCTCCTCTCAACATATAAGTAAATCTACGCTTACCTGTATTTTTTATAGAACGCTAACGTTACAATTAATAATATTTGATAAGTTTAATTATATTATTCTATGTAAATTTTATAAATGACAGAAAAACAGGCTACAGTTCTGTACTCGGATTCTGTACTTACAAGGTAAATCCGAGGTTGAGAGTTATGTTGCCTTGGGTGGCTTCCCCATAGTGTAGATACCCGAAGAATCCCACAGTGGTGTATGTGAATACAAGCCATGTCATGGAGGCGTTGAGGACCCCAGGACAACCCAAGAAGTGACGAGGTGTCTTCATGGCGTTTTCGATGGGCAGCACCTAGAACCACCGTACATATTTTACAGTATTTACTTCCCTTGAGTGACCTCTCCATAGATTAGGTACTGGCCATGATATATCTACATACGAGCTAAGTGATTTTGTCGTTGAGTATTCCAGAAGAACCCAAGAAGTGGCGAGGTGTCTTCATGGCGTTTTCAATGGGCAGCACCTAGAACCACCGTACATATTTGATTTACTTCCCTTGAGTGACCTCTCCATAGATTAGGTACTGGCCATGATATATCTACATCCCTTGAGTGATTTTGTCGTTGGGTATTCCAGGACAACCCAAGAAGTGGCGATGTGTCTTCATGGTGTTTTCGATTAGCAGCACATGGAACTACCGTACGTATCTGACTTACTTCCCTTGAGTGACCTTTCCACAGATTAGATACTGGAAAACCCCACCGTGATATATCTACAAACGAGGTAAGTGAGTTTGTCGTTGAGTATTGCAGGACAACCCAAGAAGTGGCGAGGTGTCTTCATGTTGTTTTCGATTACGAGAACCTAGAACCACCCTACATATTTTACTTACTTCCCTTGAGTGACCTCTTCATAGATTAGATACTGGAAAACCCCACCGTGATATATCTACATACGAGTTAAGTGAGTTTGTCGTTGAGTATTCCAGGACAACCCAAGAAGTGGCGAGGTGTCTTAATGTTGTTTTCGATTACGAGAACCTAGAACCACCCTACATATTTTACTTACTTCCCTTGAGTGACCTCTTCATAGATTAGATACTGGAAAACCCCACCGTGATATATCTACATACGAGTTAAGTTAGTTTGTCGTTGAGTATTCCAGGACAACCCAAGAAGTGGCGAGGTGTCTTCATGGCGTTTTCGATTAGCAGCACATGGAACTACCGTACATATCTGACTTACTTCCCTTGAGTGACCTCTCCACAGATTAGATACTGGAAAACCCCACCGTGATATATCTACATACGAGTTAAGTGAGTTTGTCGTTGAGTATTCCAGGACAACCCAAGAAGTGGCGAGGTTTCTCCATGGCGTTTTCAATTAGCAGCACCTAGAACCACCGTACATATTTGATTTACTTCCCTTGAGTGACCTCTCCATAGATTAGATACTGGCCATGATATATCTACATACGAGCTAAGTGATTTTGTCGTTGAGTATTCCAGGACAACCCAAGAAGTGGCGAGGTGTCTTCATGGCGTTTTCGATTAGCAGCACATGGAACTACCGTACATATCTGACTTACTTCCCTTGAGTGACCTTTCCACAGATTAGATACTGGAAAACCCCACCGTGATATATCTACATACGAGTTAAGTGAGTTTGTCGTTGAGTATTCCAGGACAACCCAAGAAGTGGCAATGTGTCTTCATGGCGTTTCCGATGGGCAGCACCTGGAACTACCGTACATATTTGAATTACTTCCCTTGAGTGACCTCTACATAGTGTAGACACTGGGAAACCCCACCGTGATATATGTATATATGAGCTAAGTGATTTTGTCGTTGATTATTTCAAGACAACCCAAGAAGTGGCGAGGAGATATTGGGTAAACACACGCACGCACGCGCGCACACAATTAGAGCTAATAAAGACATATATTATCAACTAAACATCGTTTTGTGAAGGTTTTTAGAAATTGTTCACCCTTAAAGTGGAGTGTTGAAAATACTTTATAGAAATTTCCAATAAAACAATTATCTTTCAAAAAAATTATTATTAAATTAAATATGACGAAGATTTTACTTATCGCCTTCATAGAATCTTTGCTAGCAGAAATTATATTACTAAGTTGAGAGAGGGTAAATTTTTTAATCAACAAACAAGTAAATACTTCTCTTCAATGACGGGAGGGATGCTAGGAAAAGTTCGTCATGTGATCAGCACTCACCGTCCCGATTCCTTCTATGGAGAAGCACATAGTAGCGTAGAACATTGGTAACCTCTTCCACGAGCTAAAGGCGGGCACGGAGTCCAAAGGTGGTAAATCCGTCAGGACGTCGAAGAGGACGAACCCACAGCCGAACATAAGGAAGACGATGGCGATTGTAGAGAAAGGTACAAGATACTTGAGGTGACGTATACACCCAATCGGCACCAACACCACGGTGAGTATCAGCACGTACAGCCTGATGTTGAGGTCTAGCTCTAGATGTTTGTCAGCAATCTGTTGGCAGATTAAAGAGCACGTAATGTCAGCTTTTACTGGTTACTGTGACAGTATGTCAACTGTACTTAGTATAAACAAGGTTTAACAGCTATCTGTTGGCAAATTAGAGAGCATATCTGTCGACCATAATTGGCAAATAGCAAGATTTGCCAGCTAAATTTAGCAAAGGCGATAGCAATAAAGAAACCGAAAAGGTAATTTCGTATAGAACAATTCGCGCAGGAAAGGCAATTTCGTTACAAAATAATCTTTCTTGAAGATCATTTAAAATATTGATTGTTGTTTTTATTTTTCATAATCTTTTTTTTTTGTCATAATCATTCATAATTTGTTGTTTTAAATAATAAATCACTTTGCCAAACTAAAAAACACATAGTTTTATTAGGAACACATATTACGATACATTCTACCATAGATATACACTTCTGTCACGTGCTTTCAGATAATTTGTCCCTCTGTTCCTTACATCAGTTGTGTCGTTTTTGGCAAGTGTTATTTGTTGAAAACGTCTTTGCATCTTAGGTATATTAGGACTTTGCATCTTACCTCGTAATTTATATAACCTATGTTTATCTAATCAGTATTCACGTGGAATGTTTTATTGACATTTAATAAACAACTAAACTGCTTTTAGTTTAATTGGTCTATAAATTTGCATTTTTCTCATTAAAAGAGTCACTTTGTAACATTCAGTTTACAAAGAAGTGAGAAGTGGTCCCTTGCCGATCAACACTTAAAACGTAGGGCGCTTCCCGACAAGTACAAACGTGAAATTACGTGTTAAAATGGACTTCTTCACAAATCACCAAATTGTTCAAACATAATTCTTTATTGTAAGTACACATTTGGGTGTGTTTTAATTTATATGCATCATGATGAAAAAGTATGAATAATATGAACTTTATATCCTAATTTATATGTCATGATTTCTAAGTCAAATACGACTTAACTGCCTCAGACCATTGGGAACTCTTAATTTATGTGCAGACGATCAAATCAACAATTTACTTTCCAGAATCATAAATTATAAAATAATTGAAAGGCTGTGTTCACCACTGACAAAAAAATCAAAACGACCTAATATTTGGGGAAAATATTTAACTTTCAAAAAATGTGCAAGCGTTGAACCAAAATAAATGTTGTATCCAGGAGTATCTCCTTTTACATTAACAGAACCATAAAGAAAAGCGGTGGTTTAAGGTAGATAAATCGGGATGGGATCCTATCTATCGGGAAGGGGTAGTCCTACTTTACACGATCTATTCTATGCTAACCTGTTTAAAAGATGTGGCGATGAAGACAATGTAGACAGTGTCGCCAAGGTAGTAAGTGACCATTAGCGAAATGTTTACCACCTCTCTAGAACACATAAACACAATGTGCTAGTAACAAAATCTGTACACGAGATAAACAGTTCAGTAGTACTTTATGTCTAGAGATCGAATAATTATAAGCATTTTTATTACAATGTGCTAGTAACAAGATATGTATACGAGACAACAGGTTAGTAGTATTTTAGGTTGGAGATCTAGACTTATTCACATGAAAACACAAAGTGCTAGTACAAGATATGTACACGAGACAAACTCTACAGTAGTATTTTATGTTTGGTGATATATACTAAAACCAGGTAAACACAAATTCCTAGTAACAAGATATGTACACGAGACAAGCACTTCAGTAATACTTTATGTTTGGACATTTATTTTTATACACATGTAAACATAATGTCCTAATAACAAGATATGTATACATGTAAACACAGTGTGCTCCTTTGAGCAAATATTAAATGTTTTATTTATGTATTTCTAAAATAATACTGTAGCTCAAATAAAACATGCAGAAAAATAATTAAGATTTGATGAATTTTAATTCGTTTGCATCGAGGCCGTGGCGGACGCGTAAAGGGCGCGTATAACACGCACGAACTTGCTCACTAGCATGTCATCATCGGCATTCACAGGAGCACGTCCTCGCGTGTAATAGGGGTTTGTTTACGTGGACATGTTGATGTGGACTTGGTGCTGAACATCCGATCGGTTTAGTATTTGGGACTTGCCCACGAGCATGTCCGGGTTCACGCGTGTAATAGGGGTTTGTTGTATGTGGACTTGCTGGTGAACATCCGATTGGTTTGGTATTGGGGACTTGCCCACGAGCATGTCCGGGTCCGCGCGTGTATTAGGGGTTTGTTGACGTGGACATGTTGATGTGGACTTGCTGGTGAACATCCGATCGGTTTTGTATTGGGGACTTGCCCACGAGCATGTCCGGGTCCACGCGTGTAATAGGGGTTTGTTGATGTGGACTTGCTGGTGAACATCCGATCGGTTTGGTATTTGGGACTTGCCCACGAGCATGTCCGGGACCGCAAGTGTAATAGTTCTTTCAGCAATTCCGCCACGTCAAAATATAGTACTGACCATGCGCGAATCCTTCAAACACCACACCGCGCGCTGTTTGAGCTCTTCCCCTTTCATGAACCATTGTTGCTTTTGTCATTGCTTTAACCCTTTGCCACCTCTTTACTTATTTTATATTCTTATTATGTTTTATTTTTATTTTATTTACTACACCTTGTGATACATTCAATGAGTGAAATCAGATTTTTTTAAGAGGACTTATTAGTGAATTCACTGTGTTTTGAGAAGTGATCCTTCTTTCAAAATTCAAAAATTCAAAATGTCTTTATTGTACTTTGGCAATTTACATTGTATTATAAACGTCAATCTTATAACTTAAAATCAAGTAAGTAATTACAATTGTATTAATTCCATATAAAATATATTTTAACATGTAATGAAAATTATATTAAGTTTTATTATAATTATGTATGAATCAAATATCTAACTGAAATACCTTGAAAATAATTCTATTTAAATCTGGAATTCTTTGGCAATAATTCTATTCTATTTAAATCTGGAGAAATTCTTTGACGGAGTAACAAGCCTTTTCAATCAAACAATTATGTAAGGAATTTTTAAATGTGGCTATTGTATCTACATTACGTTTTTGTTCTAGTTATTTATTGTATAGTTTTGGGCCTATATATTCTGAGGAAGGGTTGACGAAAGTTCCAGTCTGCGTGATGATTGCCTATGTTGGTTCCTGTGCCTTGTTTCATAATTATGAACAGTTGCACCGGTTACGAACGTTGTCAGTTTAAACTTATAATAGATCAACATTTCATAAATGTAGAGTGAAGGCAATGTTAACATTTTAAAAGAGCGTAGTGATCACTCTGTAACTGTGTGATCCATTGTTATCAATAAGTCGATGATCATACACATAAGGGCGTAGAGTGGTATTGGCCCCTATGTGTATGGCAGATGCCCACCCATACACTTACAGTGGTATTGACCCACCTGCCCACCCATACACTTACAGTGGTATTGACCTACCTGCCCACTCATACACTTACAGTGGTATTGAAAATAATATCTACATGATGCTCTTCCAGTTAATTTGGCAATTATTCGTATAGCTCTTTTTTGTAAAGTAAAGACTCTCTTAAAATTTACCTGGGCCTTTGAGCCCCATAATATGATCTTTTTATTCCCCATAATATGGTGATTTTAAGCCCCATTATGGAGAGTAAAAAACAAGGACTACTTGGATAGAAACTTAAGATATAAGGCTTGGTAAACCATTGTGAATAAGTTTCGTGAAGTATAAACCGTCTCATCCATTCTTAGATAGTTTATAAACTCATCTGCACCTAGTTCAGGTAATATAATATCTTTGTGCCACAGAGTTTCACGTTTCAAAAGTAACTTTTTTGGCCACACACATTTCTTTTTCCTAGGCGCAAAAACGATGTCCAATACTTGATTAACTCCTAAAACTGCTAACAGAGCATCATTTTCACTCATTCTAAATTTCCTTTTCAAACAACACTGATGGCATGCAATACACTAGTACACTACTGAACTTCAGGTTGCCTGGCGCTCTCTCCCCACCAGCCACCAGACAGCCCACGAGCATGTCCGCAAGTGTAATACCCCCTTGTATACTCTGCTCAAGGGAAAAGTGTATACCGGATATTCATCCCAACCGTAAAATAATCTTAACAATAACAGATCTACGATATTTCCAGAAAATAAATGTTTCTCCAATAATAAATAAGGTGAGTTATTTTACTTTGAGGTCTATTCGTGTTCAGTTCTTAATAGGTTTAACAGTGCTTGGTATAGTTTAATCATTAGTTTATTTTTATTACAGTAATGTAGTTTTAGTGAAGTTACAAGTTTTTTTTTATTTAATGTGACAATAATGTTATAGGATTCAATGTATATATAATTATCAGTGTTTAGTGCAAATATAATATTTAGGCCCTTTAAAATTGTACTTAATGTTCTATTAGTAATTGACAAGAAGACCTTGTTTTTGCAATGGAAGAGGGCATAGCTGACTGCTGGGCCAGTGACTGTACAATGAGCGTGTGGTATCACCGCTGCCTGATTGGGCCAGTGACTGTACAATGAGCGTGTGGTATCACCGCCGCCTTGTTGGGCCAGTGAGTGTGTACAACGCGCGTGTGGTATCACCGCCGCCTTGTTGGGCCAGTGAGCAATGAGCGTGTGGTATCACCGCTGCCTGATTGGGCCAGTGACTGTACAATGAGCGTGTGGTATCACCGCCGCCTGATTGGGCCAGTGACTGTACAATGAGCGTGTGGTATCACCGCTGCCTGATTGGGCCAGTGACTGTACAATGAGCGTGTGGTATCACCGCTGCCTGATTGGGCCAGTGACTGTACAATGAGCGTGTGGTATCACCGCTGACTGCTGGGCCAGTGACTGTACAATGAGCGTGTGGTATCACCGCTGCCTGATTGGGCCAGTGACTGTACAATGAGCGTGTGGTATCACCGCCGCCTGATTGGGCCAGTGACTGTACAATGAGCGTGTGGTATCACCGCTGCCTGATTGGGCCAGTGACTGTACAACGAGCGTGTGGTATCACCGCCGCCTTGTTGACAATGGAAGAGGCCAGAGCTGAGTCAGTGACTGTACAACGTGCGTGTGGTATCACCGCCGCCTTGTTGACAATGGAAGAGGGCAGAGCTGAGTCAGTGACTGTACAACGTGCGTGTGGTATCACAGCCGCCTTGTTGACAATGGAAGAGGGCAGAGCTGAGCCAGTGACTGTACAATGAGCGTGTGGTATCACCGCCGCCTTGTTGACAATGGAAGAGGACATAGCTGAGCCAGTGACTGTACAATGAGCGTGTGGTATCACCGCCGCCTTGTTGACAATGGAAGAGGACATAGCTGAGCCAGTGACTGTACAATGAGCGTGTGGTATCACCGCCGCCTTGTTGACAATGGAAGAGGACATAGCTGAGCCAGTGACTGTACAATGAGCGTGTGGTATCACCGCCGCCTTGTTGACAAGCTAGATTGAAAAAGTACTAAAACTTTCTTCGTGGTTCAAGAAAAATGTATTCGATACGAGAGTACGATTTTAGTGTCATAAATAACACAATTAATTAAGGTTTAAAGAAATTTTGTCTAGCGTTTTTCGTTGCCGAGTTTGCAAGGGTTTACAAAAAAATTAATTTATCATTAACTTGTTTGAATTATTAAACGAGTCTTATACCAAACTAATCACAATGAATCAAACTGTCATCCATTTACAAGAAATTATTTTATTATTGTTATTCTCGCTACAGTGACGGGTTAAAGATAACTCACGCGCAATTTCACACATAAAAACGTGTTCCTAAACACAAACATCACTATAAAAAGAAAATTACTTCAAGAAAAATCACCAGCATATTTTTTTCTTTAAAAATTTAACATGGTGGACACTAAGCTATTAGTTTGAAAATGATTGCTTATTTATTTTAAGTTTGACAGCCAATTAAAACTCAGAATTATATCATTTCAGACCAGCGGTGGGTGGCCGTTCCGCTAGTACCAAAGTTAATTTATTCGGACTATAAATGAGTATATGCTGTCAGTTTAAGCTCCAAATTTAATTGACATGTGACGTTTCTTGTTCTCTTTACTTATATTACTTCTTAAATTATTTATTTTTTGAACTAAACCTGTTTTATTATCTGGCTCTAACTCCTTTAATATAATAACAAGTTTATATCTCTGCTTTCACGGTCGCTTATAATCACCACAAACAAAGTTCTGGTCTGTATATTTCAATAAACTTTTTTATCACTTGGTTTGATTTTCGCTTGACATGATGTTAAAGCTGTAGAAAATGCTGAATTTCGATTCTTCTCCGGTGTCGCCTGCGCAGTTTGGCCTGCAGCGGCTGGTACACACATTCTGGTTTACCTGTACAGGGAAACCTCTCCGGTATTATTAAAAACTAATTAAATAACGTCCGAGTATGCCTAACTCAAGTAACGTGTATGCCCGGCCTTAGGGTACAAGTCCTATCATCACCAAACTTAAGGACAACTCTTATCATCCACTCACGGGTAGGAGGTAAAACTTTTATGCACTTATACAGAGTGTCTCTGAACTCTCTGATAAGCTTCCTTGTTTATTGTTTCAAGCTCATTTAGGATCACAAATAACACATTTAAAGTGTTCAAAACACCTTGGTTATCCTTGCAGCAGCCATTTTGTTTTTATTTCTTTTAAATTTATACCTCAAAAAGTTGTATAAATCTGAAATTCAGTACGTTCCTTTATAACATAAACATCCATTTTGAGAAAAATTATTGCCTTTTCTGTATACAAATTTTAAAAATGGCGGCCATTTAAGCTTTTGTCCTAAATAACTCATAAACCAATAATTATAATAAAAATTATATTGAATAATATCATTTATAAAATTCAATTACAAATCCAGTCATATAACGCTTTTAAAAATCGGATGAAAAATAACAAAGAAAAGATAATTTATGTGACAGTCTGTACAATGCAATGTATACACTGAGTAACAACATGCAACAGCTGATAATAATTAAGTAATTTGTGATAGTCATAAATCAGGTGTTTACATAAACTTCATTGTTGTAATAGTCAGCTGATTTAATACTACCAAATATTACTTTATTATTATCAGCTGTTTTACATGTGTTTTGTACTGGCTTATTGCATTGTACAGACTGTCACATAAATTACCTTTTCTCTGTTATTTTTCATCCAATTTAAAAAAAGTTAGATCGTTGGATTTGTAATTAAATTTGCTAAAAGATATTATTTAATTTAATTTTTAGTTTAATTATTGGTTTATGAGTTATTTAGGATTTTAAATTTTAAATGGCCACCATTTTGAAAACTTTGATACAGCAAAACCAGTTATGTTTTTCTAAATTGATGTTTATGTTAGGACAGTACAACATTTCAGCTTAATACAAATGTTTGTTTTTGAGATATAAATTTAAAAATAATAAAAACAAAATGGCAGCTGCAAGGATAACCGAAGTGTCTTGAACACTTTAAATGTGATATTTGTGATACTAAATGAAATTGGAACAATAAATAAGAAAGGTTATTCGAGAGTTCAGAGACACTCTGTATTATTTTATTATACAGGGTCATCAACTCAAGGTAGCTACAATTGGGATCTAAAAAAGTACAAATTTTACAGCAAACTTTAAATGGGGCGTAGTTCAAATTTTAAAATTCGGTCACCATTTTCCAATTAGCGGGCAATTTAGAAATTGCTTATAGTAACCCGTATTTTTATGATGGATTTATATTTTAATAGTGATTCTAAGACTTTTTTACTATTGGTATTATTTTAATATACTCAACCATTTTCTCACTATGAGCGCTGGAAAGTTTAAGAAATTCTTATATTGAAATAAACTTCCAACATGTCCACTTTTTCTATATTAGTAAACTCCATATTTAGATAATAAAACAGTATTGTTTATTTAATAATAAAACATCTATATAACAATATTTCAAGTACACATGAACTCAAAGAGACAAAACTAGTTTATTTATTATTAAAAACTACTACAGACGCCAATTAACAATAATTAATTAAGTTGTGATTCCAGTAACAGCGCAATTGATAAGTTAGATGAGGTAAAACAAAATTGAAAATTTCAACAATGAAACAGCTGATTATCGCCTAGCAACACAATCATGTGATAATGTTTTATACTGTATTCATTCATTACTTATTATTACTTTTTATACTAAACTTGTTCTTACACAATACAAAGTTGTTGCATTAACAAGGTTTTTAATATTTTTTTTAGAAAATTTGTATTTGTGAAACTTCAACAGCTTTTCAACATTCAATTAAATAAAAATAATGCGCTATGAGTTAATCTTTATTATTTGTACTGGCAGAACACTCACGTCTCTTTAATAAATTGTTGAAATAAGGATTTCTGAATCTTCAGCGCTCCTAGCGGCGAAACGCTTAAAATAATACCAAGAGTAAGACATTCTTAGAATCACTAATAAAACCTAAATCCATAAAAAAAATAGAGGTTTCCATAAAGAATTTCACAGTTGACCACCTTATTGGAAAATGGCGACCGAATTTTAAAATTTGAACCACGTGATTATAATGAACATAAAAAATAAGGTACAGTTCCCCATTCAAAGTTTGCTGTAAAATTTTAAATGTTGAGATCCCAATTGTGGCCGTGTATAACTTAGTGCCTCGTTTTATGTGCTATATATGTAGGTTAATATTATTTTTACCTTACTATTGAAGCGTATTTCCTCAAATATTTGGGGCCCGTCTGGAATGCAGCCTCGGTAGTCTCCGCAAAGCCCAGACTCGGTTTCATAGTCCTCTTAGAGAGAACTTGTGAACATTCGACCTATAAAGAAAAAACAAATATTTAAGATTCCCAACTTTCGAAATAATTATTAGATAGTAGATTTGATAAACATCCCCTGCGGAGTATTGGCATGCACAACCAAACTAATGTGCGTTTAATTAGAATAACGAGTCCAAATAAATCGGGCAACACAAATACCCTCTAGTTACCGTTACCCAATAGTTTGTTTACATTGCCCTGCCATTGGTTAGAATTATTAGAACTGTCAAACACAATGGACGATCTTAAAGCATTAAAATCCAAAAGACGTCAACTGAAATCAAAATTAATACGCTTTATATCATATTTAGAGTCAGACAACACCACCTAATTAAAATTAAGATTCAAGGATTTTGAATCACTCTTGTCAATATTCGATTAGGTACGAAGCCAAATCGAAGCCATAGAAGAAGAACAAGACAATCAGGATGACGAGAGGGAAAACTTTGAAAATTCTTACTATGAATTAGCAACTAAAGCCGACACGATCAATAAACATAAACAGTCAATCACACAATATCAATGGACAAGCAAATTCCACATCTAGCACAGGCTGCTCAGTTTAACTGCCAGCCATTAATCTTCCAAAATTCTTAGGCAACTACGAGAATTGGATACCATTTTATGATTTATTCCAGTCCCTCGTAAACAATAATGAATCACTATCAGATGTAGAAAAGTTCCACTACTTAAAAATATATTTGCATGACACTGTAAAACTCATACTTTCTTCACTGGAAGCGTCACCACAAAATTACTCCACTACATGGCTCCTTCTAAAAGAAAGATAAGACAACAAGTGAACGAATCATAGTCAACAAACACATAGGTTCGTTATTAAATATCAAACAAATTATCAAGGAGAATTCTACTGCTTTTAGAAGCCTTCTTGACACAACAAAGAAACATATATATATATATATATATATATATATATATATATATATATATATATATATATATATATTAAGTAACAAATTAGATATGTACACAAACACTGGGAGACTCAAAACACCACTCAAGAGTTGCTCAAAATGCAAATTTTCTTAGAATTTCTCAACAGTAGGTGCCAAATCCTTGAAGCCATCAACCAATCCAAGATAAACAACCAACCCCAGCTAAAAGCAACGAATACAAAACAGGGACAATCCAAGGGTAGCTTTGAGAGTCGTAAAGAACCCTACATGTTGAGTCACTTGACAACAAGTGAAAAATGTAGTTCATGCCGTGCCTCTAGTCATAAACTGTTCAGATGCCCGAAATTTATTGCAAAAACGTCTCAAAAACGTTTAAATACAATAAAAAGCCTCAATTTGTGTAACAACTGTCTCAACAAGGAACACAATAACTCATCATGTTTGTCTGGAACATGCAAAATCTGTTCGAAACGTCACAGTACTTTATTGCATGTTAATTATAAATACACTGTACAGCCTCGGCTATTACCAAGGACAACGTACAACTAAACAAACATGATACATCAAATGTTACAACTACCTCAAATTTACTACTATCTATAGCAGTAATCTATGTCCAAGACAGTCACGGTAGAATCATCTCTGCCGTGCCTTATTGGACAATGGATCCCAAACCAACTTCATAACCAATAAAATGGTACAAATACTCCGTTTAAAGGAATCCATTAACATAAGTGGGATTAGTAACAAACCATCTTACACAGCAGGGAGTGCGATCTGCAACATCGCATCCAGATGTACAAGCTACAAGGAGCAGTTGGAGTTCCAGGCCATCCCAACATTAACTCAAGACATGCCAACATCACAAATAGATACCTCAGCATGGGAATTGCCTCCATGGGTCCATCTGGTCGATCCTTGCTGCTAGGTGGTGTATTCTTCAGACTGCTATGTGTCGGTCAGTTTATTCCAGCACCAGGAGCTCCCATCCTACAAAAATCGTTGTTGGAATGGATAGCTGGAGGTAAGGTCACCTCAAATGAATCCAACCAATCATCTCTATGCTTGCTAGCTACAACAGACAAGCTTCACTCTCAAATGAAGAAATGTTGGGATATTTAAGAAATCAGCGACACCAATACCACAACTACAGAAGATCAGCTGTGTGAAGAACATTACGTAAAAACCACAAAACGTAATGAACAAGGCCGATACATCGTAAGCTTACCACTAAAATCATGAATTTTTTTATCATGAACCACTATATTCATGAAATAGGGGACACCTACAATCAAGCTCTTACTCGACTAAAAGTACTGAAAGAAAACTAAAAAATTAATCCAAATTTAAAAGCATCTTATAATTCTTCCATCCATATCTCATCTGGTAAGTTTAATAATCGAAGTGGAACACAAGAGGCCTTTACATGCAGGACCGCAATTAACTCTCGCATCATTAAAACTGCGCTATTGGCCTACAGGAGGAAGAAATGCAGTGAGAAGAATAAAACGAAGATGTACTTCAAAGCCAACCGAAGCTGCTATCAACCACTAATGTGTAACCTACCAAAGGAGAGGATTAATTTGTCTCACCCATTTTTGACCACTGAAATTGACTATTGCGGGCCTGTGTACACAAAAACAAGTCAGTTACGAAACGCTAAATTGATAAAATCATACATAGCCGTTTTTGTGTGCTTCTCAACCAAGGCTATACATCTGGAGTTGGTATCTGACTTATCAACAGAAGCTTTCCTTGGGGCCTTCAGAAGGTGGCCTGACTTCAAGACGTGGCCTTTGCAAGGACATATATTCTGACATATATGTCGGCATTGGTGGCCCAGTGCTGTAACCCAGCTACTTGGGGACAAAGTGTTTGGGAGATTGTAGGCGATAGGTTCCATGCTCGGTCTTCTTATTACCGACATGGCGCCCGCTCAATGTTTACCATAGAGTGGACACTACTAGAAAAGTCTGGGGTGTCCATGTTGGATGGTAGTCAAGGTTCAGATGGTGTGTAAGGATGAGAACTGAGTGTCAAACTTGTCAGTTAGCCAAAAATCAGACCAACACTACGTGATTTGTATTCCACGTAAAGCTGTAGGTCCCATAGTTGCCCTGGTTGTTGGGATATTAATAAATAGTTCTTTCTGAGTTAAGTCGAACTCAGATAGTAACAATGACTACACTTGTTCATCAACACTCATCACACTCATTCGCCCCTCATATTCGCCCATATCTCAACGATCGGCGTCTTAGAAATAAATAAATAAAAATAAATAAACAACGGAACAAATTTTGTTGGCGCTTTCAGAGAAATAGACAAAGTCAGAAGATTACTGACAAATGAAGACATAGAAGAACAGTGATTAACGCCACATAAACTGGCACTTCATTCCACCACACTCCCCTCATTGGGAGGCAGGAGTAAAGACAGTGAAACATCACCTAGAAAAGAGTAGTGACAAATGCTAATTTAACCTTTGAACATATGTACACAGTTCTAACTATGGCATGCCTCAATTCTCGACCACTCACACCCTTATCTACCGACCCTACTGACCCCAATCCATTAACTCCTGGCCATTTCCTCACTGGAGAGGCACTCATTGCTCTACCAGAACCAGATTAAACAGCACACAAGGGCAACCAACTCTCAAAGTGGCAGCGACTTTAACAACTGTCCCAGCACTTTTGGTCATGCTGGTCAAAAGAGTATCTTTCACTCGTCCAGCAAAGATCAAAGTCGAGAAAAGACTCGCCCCAACTGCAAATTGGGCAACTGGTCGTCGTGAGGAACGACAACCTCCATCCACTCAAGTGGATCACAGACAGAGTGACAGACAGCCATTCATCCTGGACCAGACGGCAAGGCAAGAGTGGCAAACATCACAACTTCCTTTGGACCACGCCCGTGCGTGTTGCCTATCTACGACCAACGTGAGGAACGACAACCTCCCTCCACTCAAGTGGATCACAGGCAGAGTGACAGACAGCCATTCATCCTGGACCAGACGGCAAGGCGAGAGTGGCAAACATCACAACTTCCTTTGGACCACGCCCGTGCGTGTTGTCTATCTACGACCAACGTGAGGAACGACAACCTCCCTCCACTCAAGTGGATCACAGGCAGAGTGACAGACAGCCATTCATCCTGGACCAGACGGCAAGGCGAGAGTGGCAAACATCACAACTTCCTTTGGAACACGCCCGTGCGTGTTGTCTATCTACGACCAACGTGAGGAACGACAACCTCCCTCCACTCAAGTGGATCACAGGCAGAGTGACAGACAGCCATTCATCCTGGACCAGACAGACGGCAAGGCGAGAGTGGCAAACATCACAACTTCCTTTGGACCACGCCCGTGCGTGTTGCCTATCTACGACCAGAGTGAGTGAGTGGATGCATATCACGTAAATAGTAAAAATTCCGTTTTCATATGTCTATCTCATTTTGAATTTTGTTCAATGTACAGTGCATAGTGATTAATATGTTAAGATATGTATTGTAGTAAATAATTGTTATATTTATTATGTATTAGGTTGTAATGGTTACATGGATAAAATTATGTTGTTCAAATTCTTAAACGATTCCCGGTAATTTAATAATTGTATGAAGTATTTGTTTATTTATTTCATGACAAAAAAATGATAGTATTTGGATAAATATGTCACTGTTAATTTCAATCTCATAGTATTATTTAAATCTGTGTGGATACATAATCTTCTTTTAGTGTTTGTAATACTATTGTATTCCAAACACAAATCAGTTGTATTTCAATTTCAACTCATTCTGATAATCAATGTATAAAAAGTTTATTTTATATTTGCATATTATATTTGGGTTCATGTCTTGTCGTTGTTCATATTTCATTTATGAAGTTCGCGTAATATCATGTTTATTAATAATTGCACACACTATTTGTATATTGGTTGTTTCATTTTCATTGGCGTTACTAAGCTACAATTAATTGTTGTATATTATTTTCTAGGATTAATTGCGTATTGTATTTATTCACTGCTGATGGTGCTAATGTTATTATTATAGGTACCTACATTAGTATATTTGATTTACCATTTACCAATATCACAATGTTGTTTGTTTTGTAAGTTTTTTTTTGTTTTTTGTGTTTGTAGTGATGTAAATAATGCTATTCATTTTCTTGTTATGATTAATTATTAACAATTCATTGTCGTTTACCTCTCTTATCTAAATAATAACCTTAACATTATTTGTTTTGTACATTACACATGTTTAATTCAATTTTTAGGATTTATTTGCAACTATGTCAAAACATGTTTTGATTTTTTATTCTTGATAGTTGTTAGTTCGATGATTACTATATTTAATTGTTCTCATCCATAACATTGGTGTAAGATTCGTTTTTTGTACAGTTTAACTTGATCTTGAAACATTCACTATAAATCGTATTATTCAAATTAATAGTGCTTGCATACATAAATCTAATCATTAGTTTGTACAGTATTGTTTAAATATCTTTGTCATTGTTTTGTCTTGTGTGTTCATATCATTCTGAGCATCTTAAATCGTTCAGCATGTGTTAGATTTTAGATTGATTTATAATTTGAATTATTTCATTGAAAGCATAACTTTCAACGGGGGGAGTATGTTGGGTCTTTGCCATGGCTGGTGAAGGTCAGAACCCCAGGCCCTCTACTCTTCGGGGGAAGGGACAGTGTCAAGTCAGAAGCGAGAAGCAACAAATGCACTCAACTCCGTCCTCCTTCCTTAGTTAATTTCATTCCATTTTTAATTGTCATAATTATTTTAGATTATTTCCCGGTATTATATTCATCTGCATTTACTTGTTTTATTCATTCATCTAATTTATAACAGTTCATATTCAGTGTTTAATAAACAGTCATTTTTACATTCCATTTTCAATGTTTTATTCTTTAAACCTACTAACTAACCACCGTTGCGCATCAGCAAGCAACCGAACACCTTCAGTTACTAATTTTACACCAAAACTACTGAAAAACTCTTTTCGAGACATTAATATTTTTGATATGGTAGAAAATCAGAGCCTATCCACGTGTACAAATAAATAAACGCCAACAACAGTAAATACAGCACTTTCCATCGTGAGGGCCAAACAAACCCAAACCTTTAAGTAAAAGTCTACTTTTGCTCTTCACAATCTTCAGTTGTAGGTCTACTATTACTTCACCTATATTAATAAAGTGACTAGTTTCATGAAATATTCTATAAATAAAACGAAAATGTGTTCTTAAATAAAATAATTGTACCAAAGGTATTGCTATCTCTAACAATCCATGTAAACAAGTTGGTGCCATGAAATGAGCCAAATACATTCTTGTGTCCCCCATCTCGACCACTACACCCCGTTCAGTTTGAGATGTAGACATAGTACTTGAAGTCTTATATTGTCAGTGATTTTGTCTCAGGTGTCAAAACACTTGACTTGACACAGAGATGTTTTCACGTGTGAATATTATCTGTTGACAACAAGGAAGTCTGAGGTGAGATAGTAGGAAAAGTTAGTAGAAATTAGACACGAAAACCCCTTGCCAGTTGCCAGACGAAGTTTTTAACCTAACCAAATCCTTTGTTATCAAAAAATTACTTAACCTAACAAAACCTAAACCTACCAAATCCAATATAATCTTTTACTTCATCTTCTCTTTACTATGAATCAACAGCATGAAATATGTTACTATTGCAATAAAAAACCAATGAATTTTTTATCTATAGTTAAACTTTAAATTCTATTAAAAATGCATTGGTATTAGAAAATCTTCAATATTATCAGGGCTTAATGATCTTTACGAAATTATAGTTACTTTCAAATTCATGTTGTATGAGTTTTGCAAAAAAAAAAAAAAAAAAAATAATAATAAAATAGATAAAAAACCTCTTTATAGTTAAGTACTTAAACCTTTAAAAGTCGTAATATTTTTTGTAAATAAAATTATTTTTGGCACTCTAAACGGTATTACATTGTATATTTAGCCATGGGTAAATAAATTTTCCTATCATTATTTTCATTAATGGAATAAATACTGTATTGAGTTTATCGGTATTTTTTAGTATTGTTAAGGGAGTAATAGCCTATGTGGAGTAATTAGTTATATTTACGACTATTATATTTATTATGATGGGTGGGTTTTAAGTTTTTTACCCCCTAACTTATTTCTACAGTTTATAACAGATTTTCTTTTTCAATATGCCATTTACTTAATATTAACCCAAACTTCATTTACGGTGCTTCAATGTTATTAGGGATCACTTGGGGTCTAAGATTTAAGAGTTAGATTCACAATTTTAAAAGGGAATGTGGTTATGTGATATATTGTATAACACCGCCATTTCAAACTGAAAACGATAGCGTAATCAGAGTTTTAAAACGTCTTAGTGTATTATGTACAGTTGTGTATTGTATTGTGATTGTGTCTTAGTGTATTATGTACAGTTGTGTATTGTATTGTGATTGTGTCTTAGTGTATTATGTACAGTTGTGTATTGTATTGTGATTGTGTCTTAGTGTATTATGTACAGTTGTGTATTGTATTGTGATTGGGTCTTAGTGTATTATGTACAGTTGTGTATTGTATTGTGATTGTGTCTTAGTGTATTATGTACAGTTGTGTATTGTATTGTGATTGTGTCTTAGTGTATTATGTACAGTTGTGTATTGTATTGTAATTGTGTCTTAGTGAATATAATTATTTCCTATTATACAGCATAAAATAATTTTTGTTGGAAATATATTGCTTGAATTCTTGATTTAATTTTACACAAAAACAGTTAATCTGCAATGCTTAGCAGTATCCATACCTAAACAACAACAAACATTCATACATATATATACATACGAAGTGTAGTACTGAAATTCATATATACCTTTATAATATTAAATACTGTTATAAAGGTAACATAACATTGAAACACGTTATGTGTACCTTATACAATGACTAAATGTATTGTGTGTTAGTTTTAATTTAAAGGCATTCAAAAATTAAATTTTTCATAAACTGTGGAAACAAGTTTGGAAGTAACTGACTCAAACCTCACCCCTTATATATCAGCTTTAGTATTTAACGACACAAAAAATGTGAATTTATAAATACTAAATTATTTAACAAATTTTACAATCACAAATATATAAATTTAAAAAATGTTATGAATAATTTTTATTAGAAGAAGAATGTAATGTGAGATTTAACACTATAAAATTCGACTTTAAATTATATTTAAATGTATTATACATTTTTTTCTTTATAAAATTGCAACGCCCTACTCGTGATTTTACACAATAAATATTATTATTGTTATTATATTAAATGTTGGTCCGGTGACTTGTGCTTTACTGTAGATTCAGTGACTTCTTCATTATTTTTGACTGAGGGCATGTGTAGTATTGTTTATTCTCCAGGATTAGGGTTAAATAGATTTTAGGTATACGTTATTATTAAGTGCTCGAATTGTTATGTTAATTAAATACCGATATATAATGTCCCACTAGTGCATTGTTGTTAATGATAAACAATTCAATGACTTGTTTAAAACGTTCTCGAGAGACAAGGACAGTATACTTGCTATCAACATTACGTAAGGCTTTATATCTAAGGTGTGATTGATTGGTGACATACCACGTATTTGTTACTATTATCTTTTTCTAGTTCAATTATAAAACAATTTTGAATCTAAACGTATAAAGAGTATAGTGTGAATCAACTACTAACAATAAAAAGGTATTACTTGTTTTGGATTATTCCATTTTAAACTATCACTTATTTTTTAATATTTTAAGTATCCTACCCCCTAAATTATACATTCGTATATTGTCTGTTTAGGCCTATGGACTTTTCATACTGATACTGAGAAATGCATTTCCTATAATCTAACCTCTATATACAAATATTTTTTTCTTTCCACTCTTTTTAAGCTTACTCTGACCACTCCACATAGACTACTGATCTGTACAGAGAGCTTACTCAGACGGAGAACCACTAGAGTACAAAGTGATCAAAATGCCAGTTCAGGCAAATACAGTATTCTTTCTACATGTGCTATCTCTAACTCAGGCTCGAAACCGTTTGGACACCGGCTCACCTTATTAATATTAATCTTTATTTTGATTATGTTCTTAAAGTAAATATAAACTGTATGTAATTGGCGTTATTGCACAGTACCAAAAGGCTGACGCAGTGAGTACACAAGATCCCAATAAGGAACGATCCCACCAGGCCGACCCAGAGGCCTGCGTTTTTGAAGGCCATTGGCATGGCTAGGATACCCGTGCCTAGACTGCCCTTCACCATGTGGAACAGTGCTCCTGTAGTCCTGGAACATTCAAGAGCGTGAATAAACCAAAGTGATTTACCATTGGCATGGCTAGTATACCCGTGCCTAGACTGCCCTTCACCATGTGGAACAGCGATCCTGTAGTCCTGGAACATTCAAGAGCGTGAATAAACCAAAGTGGCTTACCATTGGCATGGCTAGCATACCCGTGCCTAGACTGCCCTTCACCATGTGGAACAGCGCTTCTGTAGTCCTGGAACATTCAAGAGCGTGAATAAACCAAAGTGATTTACCATTGGCATGGCTAGTATACCCGTGCCTAGACTGCCCTTCACCATGTAGAACAGCGATCCTGTAGTCCTGGAACATTCAAGAGCGTAAATAAACCAAAGTGGCTTATCATTGGAGACGTATACAGGTGTTCTTGACCCCTCTGAAGACCTTTTTGAGTAGGCTACTGTTTCTGGTTAGTAAGGGATATAATTATATTGAACATGTCTAAAGCATCTCGGTTATCCTTACAGACAAATTTTTTATTTATTTTTTTTTTTTTTTACATTTCAAGAACAAAAAGTTGTATTGATAACATTTTGCACACCCTTTCATTACATAAAGACTCGTTTTCAGAAAAATAATTATCTTTTTTAGTACAATTTGAAAATGGTGACTATTAAAACAATTCAACTTAAACAACTCCCAATTACCAATAATTATAATTTAAAACATGAAGAATACGGTTTTTAAGATAATTTAACTGTAAGAATATAATAGTACGTGTATGGGCGGCTGGGTATGACTGATGCCCTCCTACCTGAGGTCTACAAGCAGCCTCAGAACTAAGGTCAAACTTGATCAATTTAGGGTGGGTGGGGCTGTAGTCAATGGGGGTGAAGTACTGACTGGACCTTGGACTTCGCAGTCCGAAGCCTCAGCCACTGAGCCACTATGCTGGTACCTTTTTTCCTAAAAACTGCGCTTTTCACAAATAAAGCAATATATATATCCATCAAGAAATATTTGGTATTTTAAACAATCGTGGGAACCTAAAAAAAGTTCAGCTTGGACTTCAAGTGAGATTTTCTGGTAGTATATGGGTTGAAATTCTTAATGATATCGTGATTAAACCTTAAACTTTAACTAACAAACGACTAAACGCTCAGTCATACATGCTTAAAATATACACCTATATATTTTAAAGTAGGCCTATCTTGAATGTGTCTCTTCATTCAACACATACGGCAACCGTATGTGCCCCGTAATTATACTAATTTTATATATATATATATATATATATATATATATATATATATATATATATCAAGGTTTTTTTTAATTAGTTTAAAATCAGGTAAGAAAACTGAGTCCACGAGGTAGTTTGTACTACTATTTACAGTACTATATAAAACATATTTAACATTTACATTTTCCCTCAAATATCAATAGCCTAGAGAACAAATAAAAACTATGTAGAATATTTGTTTTTAAAAATCAATAAACAATTAAAATTATTATTAATATTTCCATGTTACCCGAGACCATCGAAGTCCCTGTGGTTGAACGGGTCGTAGTCGCCGTCCCCGGCCTCCAGGCACTCCGCCAGCTTGGTTCTGAAACATTATAACTTAACTTAAGCATTTGTAAACTATTATTTCCGAAAGCTCTTCTTATTGAAAATATTATATCTATATCTATGAAATTCTAATAATTTTATTTACTATTGAAAATTAATAACTACTTTCAAAGTATTTCTAACCTACAAATAATTTTATGTAAATGAGTGTTAATAGCATTTTATTGAAAAGTTATTTTCATTCATTGTTAGATATTATGATCAATTCATATAATGGAAATAATACCGAAAAAATATTTTAATTTATTTTTAACGGGAATCACATATTGTCAATTTTATTGCAATATTTGGCTCCTAACAGTAAAAAAGGTATACACAAAAAATCTTCGAATAAAATAAACATGTATTTAATTTTATAAAGTTATTATTACTTCACGTTAAGCCACATATCTAATAATAATAAATTTATTTTCTCTTGAGTAAAAATATAATTACACCGTGGAAACATATTTCCTGAGATAAAAACACATGTCCAAATATAAACATTCATACCTAAATCTATATGAGCTCACAATACATTTATAAAATACTTAACTACTGTCGTTGTAAAATAAAACATACAAAACATTTACAAACTCCATACTAATAAATCACTAATTACAAATAAACTCTCGCAAATATTCATGTTCAAACATTGAATACACACAAAGAAATCAGGCTGATATTTACAATAGTGTACTTATGCTTTACATTAGTCACCCTTAGTAAATTACAAACAATTTGTATGGATAGCAAAATATTGGGATGGGTTCAGAAATATTAAAAACGCAAGGAGAAAACAATATAATCTCTCAAAAAATTAATCAGCTATTCATCATAAATTAAAATGATTAAAATATATTATGTTTAAGTTATATGAGGGTAAATTTATTTTATTCATAATTTACTTGACACATACTTACATATACACTTTCTTTTTTACCATCCAATTCAGATTGGAACTATTTCGTATTTATTGCAATAAAAAATATATTCTGTTCTGTAAGCTAAGTAAAGTAAAATCTTGGATGATTCTGGCTTATACTTATACCATATAGATTATTGCAATCTATAGCAGAGCAGAGTAAATATTACACGGATCGATGCTGTAGTATGACAAACTAATGTTGGTCTATAAGTAAATCGAGTTCAAGCCAAGCCAGGAGCAGAGTAAATATTACACGGATCGATGCTGTAGTATGACAAACTAATGTTGATCTATAAGTAAATAGAGCTCAAGCCAAGCCAGGAGCAGAGTAAATATTACACGGATCGATGCTGTAGTATGACAAACTAATGTTGTTGATCTATAAGTAAATCGAGCTCATGTAACGGGTCCACCAAATTGACAAAATAAATTAATTAATTCAAATAAATAATAAATTATTGTATTAAAGAAAAGGATATATTTAATTGGAATGAATAACGAATGTTGAAATTATATTCGAGAATTGTCGTGAGTAAATCACCAGTTAGATAGAAAAGGAGACAGTAATATCTATCCCAAACAAAACACAACACTACCTTTGTGACAATTCAGACATGGGTGGGGCCCTTCTAAGAAACATAATCATAAACATGTGGGAACGCCTGAGAGGCAACAGTCAACAAAAAATAAGACAAATTAGCGTGTGACAAGAATCAACAGGAAAGTCAGTTGGAATTTTCCATAGCCCCCACCCCGGGACTTAAATGAGGAGAAACGCTATTGGTTCACGCAAAACTGGAAGGGGTTCACCACGCGAGTGACTGCATCCAAAATCCGCGGGCCCTAGATCACTTCCGAATAGGACACAGTACTGTACACACAAACAGACACCAAGAAATACATACATAATACTTCGACATTACAAGTAATTAATTTGTGCGGGAACTTTGATAAAAACGTAGAACCATACATTTGATTATTAAAGTATTTCTTATTGAAGTTTATTTCGAGTTATTTTAAGTCAGAAAGTAAAATGGTCCGTATCGCGCTCTACAAGAACTTCATTGTTTCCAGATAAGTTACCTTTAAGAATGTCATTAGAATTTGTTTGTGAAATAAGTAAAAATAAGTAAAAAAAATTGGGTGTGCGTCGGACCACACGGTGGAAGTTATACTTCTTTGGCCATTCTCATACACCCACTCACGCACACAAACAGACAGGATATATAAATGAAATATAAGACATTTTTCAATATTATTCAATATATTTATCTTCAATATATTATACGTGACTTGATTATTATATTATACATCTATATTATCATTATCAGTAATTTCTTCGATTAAATTTCTTCGATTAACAATCGATTAATCGATAGTTCTTAAAAATTTGTTCTTACTTTTCAGCGTGACGCGGTTTCTCGACCAACATCCCATCCCAAAGTGTCTAACGGGCGCAAAGAAGTATAACTTCAAAAAAAAAACATTGTCTGCGTCGGACCAGACGGGGGAAGTTATACCGTAGACCTTCTATTATCTATATATATATATATAAAATCCAATGTATGTTTGTTTGTCTGTCTATCCTTTATGCGCTACCAAACCGTCCAGCCGATCACCATGAAACTTGGGGAAGTTGTTCTATATCCCCCAGGGAAGGTTTCTGTCCTATTCCCGTTTCTTTAATCCCTCAGGGCTCCATCCCTTGGACTTCTAAAGTTTCAATGTTAATCACATAGCAGGATGCATAAAGGTATAATAAGTCAAATATAAAAAGAATATCAGCTGTGGGTTTTAAATAATATGTCAAAATTATACTGTTTATATTTTTATGTTTTGATTTCTTGTGAAGCTATATTAATTGATTGATTTATTTGATTAACAGCTGTTAAATAAAACAATCGATTTATCGATAGTTCTTACAAATTTGTTCTTAATTTCCAGCGTGACGCGGTTTCTCGACCAACATCCCATCCCAAAGTGTCTAACGTGCGCAAAGAAGTACAACTTCAAAAAACCTCATGTTAGAATCAATTTTGTTTATGAATAAAAATAGAATCATGTTGAAAATTAGATAAATAAAAATGTTTGTGTAAAAGAATTTTGGAGTACTGGTATTATATAGCCCTGCCAATTTACCCGATAAAGACCCTGAGATTTTTTAAATATAATCATACTTTGAATTAAATTAAATTTTTATTATTTAGAAAATAAAATATATAAAGAATAATCAAATTAATGTAACAACCACATAAAGGTAGCACATTACAGATTGTTACCCAAAGTGGTGATCAATTATTGAAAATCAATAATTCTAATTTAATTAATTTTATCAAATTAATTAAGTATTTTAAATTAAAGTAACAACGAAAAGTACACCGTTACAGTTTGGCGCCCAACGTGGGGCTGTTACTTTTATATAGGCTATGTTTGAATTTGTTGAATAAATAAATCAAAATAATAGATACAACATGAATAGGCCAAGTGTAAAAATGGAGGCCACACTGTCCGATATAATGGACATGTTATTAAAAATAAATGTAAATATAGAGACGAAACTTAAAGAAATAAATACTAACATGACTAATATAAATGAGGAAAATAATAAGAAACATACTAACATAGTAAAAATGATTAATGAGACTAATGCTAAACTAGAAGCTAAACTTGAGGAAGATAATAAGAAACTAGAAGCTAAACTAGAAGCTAAGCTAGACAAGATCAGTGAAAGACTAGACCAAAATGGGGTTAAGCTTAATGAAATAAACAATAAGATAAAAGAAGTAAAAGTAGGTGCTAATAAAGATAATGAAATAAAGGAAGATAATGTTGTAAAAGAAGTAAATAATGTAGATAGGCAAGAACCTATAAAAATAAGTAATGCAGAGGATAGGCTACTATCAAATAAAATAGATGTACTGCTAGAAATTAATAATGACATAAATACCAAATTTGACAAGATCAATGGTAGGCTAGGGGGAACTAATACTAAAATGAAAGAAGTGAGTGATGATGTGATAAAGTCAAATAATGAAAATAACATGAAAGCTAATAAGCCAATAAAAGATGTAGATGATAGGACAAGTCAGGTTGAAGATAACTTTGTCAATAAAATATAAATGGTAAAAGTAGACTTTGATGTAGGAAATGAGTTAGAGGAAAGCAATAGCAATAAAGTAAATAAAACCTTGCTAGCTAAACAAATAAAAATAAATGTAACAATAACTGAAGTAGGCTATGAACTAAATGATCAAATGAGTAGGCCTAGTGTAAATGATGAAGTTAAAAAGCAGACAGGACATAAAAACATTGTGCTAGATGACAAAATAGAAAGAATAGAGAAAGCTTTGACAGTTTGTAACACTAAACTTGAAGATGAAATAAATGATTTTAAGAGTAAAGAAAGTGAAAAACTAAAAACAATCAGAAGTAGGCTAGAAGAACTGAATGACTTCTTTGAGTTTGAAATGACAGTTATAAACAAATACTGGGGAATCAATAAACAAAGAGAGTGTGAGAATAATAAGATGGGGGGTGAAAACTGTGATGTAAACATGGAGGACTTTGTTAAATATGTGATGAGGTACTATAATATCTTATGCTTCTCAAACTATAAATA
This sequence comes from Stictocephala bisonia, assembly GCA_035578905.1. Taxonomy (NCBI): domain Eukaryota; kingdom Metazoa; phylum Arthropoda; class Insecta; order Hemiptera; family Membracidae; genus Stictocephala; species Stictocephala bisonia. The sequence goes on from JAQJVL010002290.1 coordinate 59,421, forward strand.
TAAAAAGAAAAAATTTAAACCAGTGCTCTCGGATAATCCCATTTGCATAGAAAACTAAACTGTAAACTTAGCTGTTCAATAAAAAATACCTAAAGATGAAATAATAATAAATAAATAATAGTTGAAACAAGGTAACTTTAATGATGATAGGGGGGTTGTATAAAAATGAATAAATAAAGTGTAGAGAGGATTATTAAATGAGAAAATACTTAAAAGATGTCACAATAATAAATACATGATAGTTTAAAGAATATAACATTAATAATAATGTGAGAGTTGTTTAAAAGAAAAATAAACTGTAAGGGTAACTGTTTAAAGAAAATATGTAAAGCTATCATTTAATAATAAACAAATAATAGGCCTAGTTGAAGAATTGTAATATTGACAGTAAGGTGAATTTGTGATTAAGCAGGAGATTTAAATATAACATTGAAATAATAGAACATGTATGTCAAAATAAGATGATGTAAAGAAAATAATAGTAATATTTTGTTACTACTGAATGTAACAAGGATGATAATATACAATGAATATAACATTAATAATAAAATGATATTTATATGAGAGCAAAATAATATGAGAAGGTGTTTTAGGGGGCCTTGTTTCATGATTTGTTTATATTTATGTTGAATATTTTTAAAACAACAATATGATAAATGAATAAAACTAAGAAGATGTATGAAAATGTTTTGTGTAAGCCTTTGTTATTATAACTTGTTTATGTCCATATTTTAAATACAACATTGGTAGAATGTGCCATGTATGTTAGATTAAAATGTATCAAGATTTTTAAAACACTTTGTATTTACAAATTGTTTATGTTTATAATGAATATTACTCAGACAACAATATGATGATTGAATTAAGCCAGGATGATGTAAATGAGAAATATTGTAACACATTGTTACGGCAACTTGTTGATACTTATATGATGAGATGATACCTATGTTTGAATAAGATGATGAGAGGAGATTCTTTGTAATACTACTGTATTATTATAATTTGTATATGAGGAATCTGATATGACAAAGATATACATTGTATGTAATTTGATAAACTTAAATGATTGTTAAGCATTTAAAGAAATTTATGAAGGGAGAATAGCCAGTGGTTAATAGCAGTACAATTCGATCCTAATTACAACTAGCCATCTTCCAAATTCTCAACGCCAAGTACTCTATTAATCACACAATGGCACAGTTTTTCAGTTTTAGGTGTTTAGTCAGCCTTGGCAATAGCGCCTAAAGACAAAAAACTTACAGTGATCTGTAGCATGTCAAACCCCCATTACTAAGTCATGTTGCAGACACCAATAGATTAATAACTTAAAATATTACATTTTAGGAGTAGATTGAGACATGGTAAATATATGATTGTAAATTTTGATGGTAAAAATTTAATCATATATCACAATGTTTAATGATAATTTATTGTAGATTTTATTTGTCAATGATGCAAGAATAATGATAGAAATAATAACTTGAAATGAGTAAAATATAATTGAAAATATGAGTAATTATTTTTATATCAATAATGAACAACCAATAAGGAGTTATTGGAAACTTTATAAAAATAATAATGACAACTAACTTTGCATATGTCAACTTGAAATATATGAATATGAATAGTAAAAATTTTGTACACAAGTAAAATGTGTGTATACAAAAGTAAAGATAGAAAAGATGAAAGATGATTGAACATGAATATGTTTAAATGTTTGTAAACAGTTTTTTCACTTCAGCTAAATGCATATGGAACTAAACTTAGGCTATTGCTTTAATTAACAGCATATGATTTAATTATGTTACTGTATATGTATTATTTAATAGAGAAGGTAATCAAAGTGATAGGTTCAGGTAAAATGACCTTGCCATGAAAATAGTTGAGACTGTGTTGGACATTAGGAACAATAGTGAAACAACCATCAGGTAAGATGATCTTGCCCAAAACCAATGACAACAAGGAACATTGTGTGAAAGATGGACACGCATGGACACGAGTGACAGTTGTGTCTCAGACGGGGGGTTCGGAGCACCGGCCTACACCCTACAGACCCATGACGTTGTGGAGCGGCCATCCCAGGAGCACATCAGATGATGGGTGACTCAGCCCATTGATGCGGCACTGCCAACCTTCTACACCCTAGAACACTAGTTTTTCGAGAACAACAATCTGTAGAACAGTTATCGTTGGTGTTTGATTGTATATTTGTTGCAATCCTTTTAGTCTCTCAAGACCTTCAGCCTTGTGAATCAGACATTCTCAGAACTTAATTTTGGTTTTCCAACATTTGAAACTTAAAATAAACATGAGTGCAAACCAGTGAAAAACTTTCCACGTGGAACTTTTCCAGTTTTCTAGTAAGAAGTGACATTTCATAATAACAAAGTCACTGTTTTATATACTACCAGTAATGGCTCAATGTAAAAACAAAAGACATGGCAAAATATTTGTAAACATATTTAAATAAAATATCATGTTTATATATTTTGGAATATAGTTGTAATTAGCAAATAAATTGTAATTCATGAATAATAAAATAAAAATATGACTAATATATAGATGATGAAACATTGATAATGAAAAAATGACAATTGTACTTATTGGCAATTTTATTATATTCTTGAACAATATGTAACATACAAATATTGATTCAAATAATAATTTAACTCTTTTGAAATGATTGAAATATTTTTATGATTAATTACAAAATGACTAATAATAAGAAGAACTTGCATCAATGACTAAGAACCATGTATTAGGGTTATTGTTAATTAATAGGGTATAATTCAAATAGGTCTTTTATTGATTTTTGATGGGTAATTGTGTATAGCTTAATGAATTGTTGATTTTGACTATTAATTTTAATGAAATAACTTAATAATTAATGATATACAAATTTAAGAATTGATTATTTGTTTAATGATCAATAATATGTATGAAGTTTTAATGACCCATTAATATAAAGATTAATGACAAATGTTAAGATTTAAGGACTCATTAATTAAGGATTAATGATATGTGTAAAAATATGGTGATGCATTGATTTGAGAATGTATTTGAAGAATTTAAAGATGGTTTAAAGATTTGAGAATGTATTTGAAGAATTTAAAGAAGGTTTAAGGGTTGATAATGGATTTAAGCATTTAAGGAAGGTGTAAGGGTTGATAATGGATTTAAGCATTTAAAGAAGGTTTAAGGGTTGAAAATGTATTTGAAGAATTTAAAGATGGTTTAAGGGTTTGATGATGTAGTTAAAAAATTTTGCAGGGTATTGACAAAATGACTGATAGATTAATGTAGGATGATGAATTAAATGTTTGAATAAATAAATGATGATTCATTTATGAATTGATAAATGATTATATGACTAATGATGTTGAAAGTAAGAAGTATTGATTTTTTATTTGTAAATCTTGATTTGTGTATTATTGCTTTTGATTTATCATTGTATATGAATGGTTGAATGATTCATTATCAATCTATGATTTTTGAACTTTTTATTGACAAGTTAAATAATTTGTCAATGAATACTGATCATTTAGTATTTAAGAGGAAATCATAATTTAGTGATTTATTAATTTTGATAAATACTTGTAAATAACTTAAGGATGTATTAATTATTAATGTATGAATTTCAATGTGTAGTTTTTATTTGACAATTTTTGATCCAGGACTGATGGATTTTTTAATTGACAACTTGTGATGATTAAATATATATTAACTTTTTGTGAACAATTATGTACGATGAAATGAGCTGTTAAATTTTTGATTTATAAATTGTTAAATTGCTAATTGACAATTTTGAGTTATTGAATTGTAGTCCGATGACTTTAATTTTTGAATTATTGACTTTTTATTGATAATTATGTAGGATGTAATGATCTATTGAATTTTTATTTATAAATAATTGACTTTAAGTGATGACTTTGTAATTTGTTGAATTGTAATCTATTGACTTGTAGTGATGATTTAAATAATGTTGTTTTTATGAATTATTGACTTTTTAGCATTTGATTGGGAATCATGATATATTGTTTATATGATATGTAATATGTAATTTGATATTGAATTGTATGTTAGTTGATAGATTCAATTCATTCTAGATAGAATAAATATTATAAAGCTGGAACTTATCTGAGGAACAACTTACAATTTGGCGAATCGTGTTTGAAGATAGATTTTTTGACTCGCGTTACTCACACATCGCAAAAAATCGGGGGGTACTGTAACGGGTCCACCAAATTGACAAAATAAATTAATTAATTCAAATAAATAATAAATTATTGTATTAAAGAAAAGGATATATTTAATTGGAATGAATAACGAATGTTGAAATTATATTCGAGAATTGTCGTGAGTAAATCACCAGTTAGATAGAAAAGGAGACAGTAATATCTATCCCAAACAAAACACAACACTACCTTTGTGACAATTCAGACATGGGTGGGGCCCTTCTAAGAAACATAATCATAAACATGTGGGAACGCCTGAGAGGCAACAGTCAACAAAAAATAAGACAAATTAGCGTGTGACAAGAATCAACAGGAAAGTCAGTTGGAATTTTCCATAGCCCCCACCCCGGGACTTAAATGAGGAGAAACGCTATTGGTTCACGCAATACTGGAAGGGGTTCACCACGCGAGTGACTGCATCCAAAATCCGCGGGCCCTAGATCACTTCCGAATAGGACACAGTACTGTACACACAAACAGACACCAAGACATACATACATAATACTTCGACATTACAAGTAATTAATTTGTGCGGGAACTTTGATAAAAACGTAGAACCATACATTTGATTATTAAAGTATTTCTTATTGAAGTTTATTTCGAGTTATTTTAAGTCAGAAAGTAAAATGGTCCGTATCGCGCTCTACAAGAACTTCATTGTTTCCAGATAAGTTACCTTTAAGAATGTCATTAGAATTTGTTTGTGAAATAAGTAAAAATAAGTAAAAAACCTCATGTTAGAATCAATTTTGTTTATGAATAAAAATAGAATCATGTTGAAAATTAGATAAATAAAAATGTTTGTGTAAAAGAATTTTGGAGTACTGGTATTATATAGCCCTGCCAATTTACCCGATAAAGACCCTGAGATTTTTTAAATATAATCATGCTTTGAATTAAATTAAATTTTTATTATTTAGAAAATAAAATATATAAAGAATAATCAAATTAATGTAACAACCTCATAAAGGTAGCACATTACAGATTGTTACCCAAAGTGGTGATCAATTATTGAAAATCAATAATTCTAATTTAATTAATTTTATCAGATTAATTAAGTATTTTAAATTAAAGTAACAACGAAAAGTACAACGTTACACTCAAGCCAAGCCAGGGGCATAGTAAATATTACACGGATCGATGCTGTAGTATGACAAACTAATGTTGATCTATAAGTAAATCGAGCTCAAGCCAAGCCAGGGGCAGAGTAAATATTACACGGATCGATGCTGTAGTATGACAAACTAATGTTGATCTATAAGTAAATCGAGCTCAAGCCAAGCCAGGGGCAGAGTAAATATTACACGGATCGATGCTGTAGTATGACAAACTAATGTTGATCTATAAGTAAATCGAGCTCAAGCCAAGCCAGGGGCAGAGTAAATATTACACGGATCGATGCTGTAGTATGACAAACTAATGTTGATCTATAAGTAAATCGAGCTCAAGCCAAGCCAGGGGCAGAGTAAATATTACACGGATCGATGCTGTAGTATGACAAACTAATGTTGATCTATAAGTAAATCGAGCTCAAGCCAAGCCAGGAGCAGAGTAAATATTACACGGATCGATGCTGTAGTATGACAAACTAATGTTGATCTATAAGTAAATCGAGCTCAAGCCAAGCCAGGAGCAGAGTAAATATTACACGGATCGATGCTGTAGTATGACAAACTGATAGTTTTGAAAATTTTAAAAATGTCAGCACGTAGTAAAACATCTGCCTTCAAATACATAAATACGACATGGCACTATTTCATAGAGGTCCACACAGTCTGTGCATAGTCCTCGTCAGATATGTGTGTTTCTGAAAAGTCAATAAAGAAAGCCCTCTTAGGAGGACGTTCTAATAGTGGAATTTGGATTTATCCGTCATGTAAAGACGCCGTTACGTAGAAGTTTGGAGAACCATCATACACTATATTGCACTCAAGTGTGTCCAAAGAAGTTCTTAAAAATTGAAGTGAATTCACGCAGACTCAAGCACTCAATAGTTGTAGCGATACGTGACTGCTCGTATTATTGTTAGTTTTATTTGCCCTTGAATCGAGTGTTAGCAATCAGAACCTTTGGAGTTATGGAAAAACACAGGGATCTGATCAGAAACGTTATACTTTAAATTGCAAGAATTATGGGCAAATCCTACGAACAGACCCGTTAAATATAGTGATTAGCCACTTTATCACCATAGAGTGGTTTTAGAAAAAGGTGGCACTGGTAACATTTTGAAAATAAATGTCGTCTTTCTGAGTCATTTTAAACTGATTTTTTTTCTTTTGGGTGTCTTAAAGTCATTCATCAAATATTTTATATAAGTATCAACACATTCGGTTCCACTGTAAACAAAAGGCGGTTTGATAGCTCATCAATTACTATCAATGACAAAGGAAACGTTTTAATCGAATGTGATGGGCATGTTTCGTCGTTTTCTGTATTGGTGAGAAAGTCACCAAAGGTTGTATAAAACTTTCAAAAGTCACAGTAAATTGGTTTTGATGTGAAAACTTGTCATCCTCAGTGGTGTGCCGTGGCACAGATTTCGCTCGTCTTTAGGATATCCACGTATTTCTCTATGTTTGTTGCCATCCGTGCGCGCGCGCGTGTGTGTGTTTGTCATTCCTCCTTCCCGACCTTTTTTCTCTTTCGTCTGACTTGTCTTCAATTTTCCGTTTGGCCATCATGTCTTCGTCAGCTATGTCCGGCTAAGGAAATAATTAGCTTTCGGCTCCATGGTCCGGGAGGAGATATGGATCGTCACCTTCATACCTTCCTCCTTGATGTCACCTGGGGACGCAGCTGAGGACTTACGGACTGGGCCGACCACTAGGCCATCTTTTCGGCCCAGAGGGAGCTTCCTCCTTCTTCCCCTCTTCCTCCCTGTGATTTTCTACAATTCCCCGTGTAGCAGTTTTCTGCATGCACGTGACATATTCTCTGTTTTTATTCTTTTCCTGCCGGGAAAAATATATACGATTGTGTTTTAAAAAAAGAAGAGAAAAGGAATAAGTGGAAGAATGGAATATAAAAAAATATAATGGTTTTGTGTTGTGACTATGAACGGTTTAGTGTGTGTGTGTGTATGGGGGGGGTATACCTTTGGGAACTTTTGTTAGGAAGAAAAAAAGGGGGAGGGTTTTTTAAAAAAGGTAAGAGACGAAGACAGATTTTATTTTTAATGTTTTATTTGAAAATTCAATTAGGAGCCGCCCTGCTTTGCCCGCAGGGTTCGGTGAAATTATTACCTCAAACCTTTTATTTATTATTTTATTTAACTTTTTCTAATTGGCCTAACCTCGGCATTACTTTTGCGTTCTTGAGGCCTCATACTGTAAGATACCAAAATTAAAAAAGTTTGTTTAATAAATTAAATTTGGGTCATAAGTCTTGTTTTTTTTTCTGTGTACTCCTGAGTCCGATGCCTTCGTAACCAACCTCGGTGGACCCAGCTTTTGATTTAACGAGGGTAGGTTGCAGTGGGTAGCCTTGTCTTTGTGATGAACACAAAGGTAAGTGATTAGTAAGCAAGCCTTCAGTACAAAATGTATGAGACAGTATTCACAGTGGAACATAACACCATTGTGTTTAGTGAATTGAGATAACAGTCGGGATTAGTTAGTAATTAGTGAGTGGTTTTGTCGTTATTCAAAAGTAGCAAGTTAATATGGTGAACTCAAACACTATATTATTTAACTATATTTACAATGCGGATAAGTCTTCAAATAGCAACACTCGTATCATTCAAATAAAATTGCAAGAGTGACAACAATACAAGTGAGATCGGAGTGAGCCCTAAAGAAATAGTAAGGAGACCGTTTTGAGTTCATGAGGGAGGGATCAGAGCGTGGGCATTCCAAGAATAACAATATATCTTGGCGTGCATGCGCTAACAGGATTATGTAATACAATCAAGTCAAATATGAGTGATTACACCACCCGTGTCTGTCATAGTATGAAAGACATTGATATTCCTGTAAGTCAAACTGGTTCAGCTAATTATAAAACCTTCGTACTATAAATTATAGTTTATAACATATAGATCATATATTTGTTATAGTGTATTTATTATTAGTGTCATAGTTTAACAGAGAATTTAGCGGGAAAACTGGGGATGGATATTCCTATGTATTGGTGGCACTTCGAAGATGCCCAAAGTTTACAGCCAACTTGAATACAAAAGCCGAAAATACTCGAAGTTTGGCTTGTTTAGTTTCTCGTATTTCCTCTACTCACGAGTACTTATAGGAAGAGCAAAGTTACATGCATAACTCAAAATTACACTTAAAATGTTTATATTTTGATCAGTTTTTGTATGTTTTTTAGAATAGTTATTTATTCCATGATTTAATATGTATTTAATTAATTTACATTGAAAATAACATTTTTGTGTAGCATATAGTTTTGAGTTATATATTTTGTATAACACAACTCACCTATCATAATATTATAAGAAATGTGTGTAGAGTTAACGCATACACAAATTTAAAGTATTTCCATAGGATTTATTCTAGACATTTAATGATCTATATTAAAATAAACTTCTTTTTCTGTCTACCCTAACTAAGTAATTTTTTTCATTAAGTTAAAAAATTGTTATCAATTCAGGAAGTGTCTTACTTGGATGAAGTGTTGAACACCACATCGTTGTTAACAGTCTTGGAGTCGTCCAATGAGGGTTTTCCCATGGTTAGTTGCCATGCACTCTGAAACACAACCATGACATTCAAGAGAGCACATTTCATTGACAAAGAGTTGAACACCACGCTGCTGTTCTCGTTGTTTGAGTTGTCCAATGAAGAGTGTCCCATAGTCGGTTGCCATGCAGTCTGAAACACAAGCTTGAACATTCAAGGGAGCACGTTTCTTTGACAAAGAGTTGAACACCACACCGTTGTTTGAGTCGTCCAATGAAGAGTGTCCCATAGTTGGTTGCCATGCAGTCTGAAACACAAGCTTGAACATTCAAGGGAGCACGTTTCTTTGACAAAGAGTTGAACACCACACCGTTGTTCATTGTTTGAGCCGTCCAATGAAGAGTTTCCCATAGTCGGTTGCCATGCAGTCTGAAACACAAGCTTGAACATTCAAGGGAGCACGTTTCTTTGACAAAGAGTTGAACACCACACCGTTGTTCTCATTGTTTGAGCCGTCCAATGAAGAGTTTCCCATAGTCGGTTGCCATGCAGTCTGAAACACAAGCTTGAACATTCAAGGGAGCACGTTTCTTTGACAAAGAGTTGAACACCACACCGTTGTTCTCATTGTTTGAGTCGTCCAATGAAGAGTTTCCCATAGTCGGTTGCCATGCAGTCTGAAACACAAGCTTGAACATTCAAGGGAGCACGTTTCTTTGACAAAGAATTGAACACCACACAGTTGTTCTCATTGTTTGAGTCGTCCAATGAAGAGTGTCCCATAGTCGGTTTCCATGCAGTCTGAAACACAACCATGACATTCAAGGGAGCACGTTTCTTTGACAAAGAGTTGAACACCACACTGTTGTTCTCATTGTTTGAGTCGTCCAATGAAGAGTGTCCCATAGTCGGTTTCCATGCAGTCTGAAACACAAGCTTGAACATTCAAGGGAGCACGTTTCTTTGACAAAGAGTTGAACACCACACCGTTGTTCTCATTGTTTGAGCCGTCCAATGAAGAGTTTCCCATAGTCGGTTGCCATGCAGTCTGAAACACAACCATGACATTCAAGGGAGCACGTTTCTTTGACAAAGAATTGAACACCACACCGTTGTTCTCATTGTTTGAGTCGTCCAATGAAGAGTTTCCCATAGTTGGTTGCCATGCAGTCTGAAACACAAGCTTGAACATTCAAGGGAGCACATTTCTTTGACAAAGAGTTGAACACCACACCGTTGTTCTCATTGTTTGAGCCGTCCAATGAAGAGTTTCCCATAGTTGGTTGCCATGCAGTCTGAAACACAAGCTTGAACATTCAAGGGAGCACATTTCTTTAACAAAGAGTTGAACACCACACCGTTGTAAACAGGCTTTGAGAAGTTCAATGAAAGTTTTCCCATGGTTAGTTGCCATGCACTCTATTTTCAGTGTTGTTGCCTTGTGAATATCTCTAAATAAAGTACATATATTTATTAAATGATATCAGTGTTGAGTTAAACTGGTTTTGTAACTGTTTGGACATGAATTAGGTATATCGAAATAGGCTTTCCCTCATTTAGGATGTTTGTTTAGGTAGACTGATCTATTTACTTTTGTAAAATACATAACTTGTCGTATCTCTTAGAGGTTACTCATGATTGGAGCACATGAATCCTTCTTCCCTTACAATAAATAAAAATAAAAACAAACTATTCTTAAAATTAAAACTTGTGTAAAAATGTCGATTTATTTTAATCATGTAAATCATTGTAGTATCCAAATATTAATGTTAATTAGGTTTAATAAATTTTAAAAGCTTTAATTTGAAGTGAAAATGAACAGTACATTTTTTCTTTTAATCTTATTGGTTATTTTATAATTAATTGTAATCTACAGTATGTTAACAAAACTAGTTGATTTTTTTAAGACAATAGTTTATGTAATTTTCCCTTACCAAATATTGATTTCCAAAAATGTACTATTTTTGACAAATTAATTACAGAATTGAAATTGTTTTGTCTTTAACTATAATACCTAAATATCGTTCAATGAATATAATCAAAATGGCAAAGTCCCAGTGCAAAGACCAGTTTAAGGATATTATATTTCATTCTGTGATAATGAATTTATTTATTGTATATGCGTGACATAATTTAAAGATTCAATTGTTTCAAAGCTTTCCTTTGAATTCATCGCTTTCCAAACTCTAGCCTAACCTAAACTAACCTAACATAATCTAGATTGACCCACCCACCCACCCTAGATATACAGTGGTGTTGACCAACTCGCCCACCTATACACGTACTGTGGTCATGTATATAAAAAAATTAAAAACTAATTAATGTATATCCATGTATGGCTTATCCAGCTCTTTCATACAACTACGAAAAAGATGTCATATTCATCTGAAATAGGGCTCCATAATCGGGCACAAAAGTGATATAAAATTAAATATTGGTAACTTTCAGCTCTCTGCCCGTTTATGAACTTGTACGTTTCCATTGGGTTGCCACCCATTCCAATTCCGTCAGGAATTTCCGATTTTAGGCCCTATTGTTCCTGGTCGGGACGCATATTATCCCGATACTTTGATTTCTAAAGTAAATTTGTACTTTACTATAGGTCATTTTAAGAAAAACATAACTAAAAATTTTACGCGCATAGTTATATGCAAGCAGCAACTTTAACTAATGTGTTGATTTAATTGGATGAATGAAAAATATATATTTAAATTTATAGTTTTTTACCATAAAAATTAACTTTCGAGTTTATAATCAGTCAGAGCCACTCGCCTAGATGTGAATGGCAAACATATAACTGTCATCCTATTTTTCGGGAGAGGGGAGGTGTCCCTATTTTATCTTTAAAAAAAGGTAGCGACCCTGATTTCCCTACTAAGTTGAGATCCTAGCATCGCTAATTGTTAGATATCGACATATTTCAAGGATGTTCGTAATCTGCCCTCAAGAAAGAGTGGACGGAATTTTTATAAAATTCAACCCCCTCCCCTCTCTTTACTTGTGGCCCGATTTCCCCCATTAGCGAACTTAGCAGCGAACACAGCCTCCCAGTTGTAAAAGGGTTTTACACAGCACTTCAATTTTGTTTGCATATTAAAAAATGGCAATCTTAATAATTGCTAAGAAATTAAATTGTCTAAAGTGTCACACATTCTCATGTTATTTGCGAATTAAATAAAGACGAAAACGTATAACTAAAAATCCAAATAAATTTCGAATATAGTCATTCCTACTGGAATGTGACATTTGAACGTAATTTTAAAACAAAAATGTGACTTACATATATTTAACAAGGGCGGAGTTTAGATTCAGGGAACCATGAAAAATGAAGAAGAAGTTTGAAGAAACTTACACGAACACAATATGTAAATTTTGGAATAAAACTTTCATATAAAGTAAAAGAACTCTGTATCGAAATGATGTAACTGTCAGTTAGTTCACTCCCGCCAGACCAGTCGTCAAACACTGTAGATATATCGTCCGTCAGTGTCAACTTGAGGTAAGATTTACAATGAGCCATTTACTGATAACCACGAGGTATTCGTGCTGCTTATCTCTGCATATTGTAGACAATAGGTGAGTGAATGTTCTTAGAATGTGGTTTGAAACGTCTTAATAAAATTCTTTATTTTACTCGTGAAAGACCAGGCCGATAAAAAAAATCTAAATTTTATTTATTTTTGACATATTTATTTTGTATATTTATATTTATTTATTACGTTTTTTTATTTGCTTACCAAGAACAGCACAAAAGGTTGTAATAGTGCCAGGAAATTAGAACGTGAATCCAAAGGAAACGTGTTAAAGCTGGCCATTCACGGACATGCCAAATGGATGGTTACCTCCGTTGAGTGGTCAGTCACATTTTCATTATCAGGGTCAGGGGGGTTGACAGGTAAAGCCGAGTTTTGTGTTTGACAGGCAAGGTTTTCTAGTTTGTGGTTATACGTATAATATAAGTTTATTATACTAATATTTGTATCAATAGTAATATACATAGTTGAAGATAATGACTATATTCTGTAAAGTCATAATCTTCAACTTTGTAAAGTTGACCGAAATATTTTTTTAAGAATTTATATGTACTAACAAAAGTTTTGTACAGGAAATTTATTCTTTTTTAATTGTTTTAATCCTTACTTAAGTGCTGAGGTTATTTAGATAGGGCAAAAACTTCATGGGCCGCCAAGATGTGCTTAGGGTGGTGAAACCATAGTAAAAATACTCTAATTTTCATCTGGTTATAAAAATGATTTTTATTACGTTGTAGTTAAACATGTTATTTCTGTATACGAAACCAATCGCTCTGTTACGTTATAAAACAAATCTACCCTTAAATAGTATCAATCGACACCATTGTCTGATACGAGTATTTACAACTTACGTGTCGAGTCCAGTTGTGTTTTTACTTTTATTTGTTTAAGTACTAATTAATTACAAAATTGCATGGGTGTCCCCTAGTTATTAATAATATTATGTTCAAATCGTGCAATAGCATTCATTGCTTTGCATGATTGTGATGACAGGTAAGCAATAGACTTGAAGTGCAATAGACTAATTCCTCACAAAATTAGTAACTTAGACTGTGTGTTTCTAATATAACTGTTAAACGCACTTCCTGCGGTAATCTAACCACAACAACCGTGAACAGAGCGCCCATGACGGCGAGGAAATAAGTCATGATGATTACCTTCAAGTATTTACATTAATATAAATAAATACTATTCACAAATTCTCATATAAACAAGTGGCTCTGATTTGATTCATTTGTATTATTGATATTTTCATTTATCTTGAATGTTTATGGCTTTGCAGAGTAAAATATTGAAGTTATAAAATATGATTTATTAAAAACACCTACATTAAAATGAGTTGTCTATGTATTTTTACTATGGTTTCACCATCCTAAATTTACATCTTGGCGGTGCATGAAGTTTCTAATGCCCTATCTAGATAGTATCAGCACTTTGGTAAGGATTAAAACAATTTAAAATAGACTAACTTTTCTGCACAACATTTTTGTTAATACATAAACAATCTTCCAGACTTTACCAAATATTTCGTTAAGAATATAGTCATCATCTTTAACTATATATATTACTATTGATACAAGTATTGGTGTAATCAACTTATATTATGTGTATAACAACAAACTAGAACACCTAGCCGCTCAACGAACTCGGCTCATACAGTCCTGTCAACCCCCCTGACCCTGTTAATGAGAATGTGACCGCTCAACGAACTGGTCACTCAACAGAAGACACCAAATGGATTTGCGCGTTCCGTATCGTTCCATAGTTCCAACAACTCCAAACAGTGTGATGTTTATTGAAGTTTAATAAAGTTATTGTTAATTATTAAAGTCATTATTTTAATAACGTTTAATAAATATTTTGCCCTGGATATTGGGTTATTAATAAATAGTCCTTTCTGAGCTAAGCCGAACTCAGATAGTAACAACGACTTCAATCGTTCAACTTCACTCATCACACTCATTCGCCCCTGATATTCGCTCATATCTCTACGATCGGCGTTTTAGAGATGAATAATGAATATTAGGCCTAGTAATGTAGTGTGGATTTTTAACAGTAATTTTATTTGTGAATTTTAGTGAAATGGATGAAGAATTTCTCCTATTATCAGCGGTCGGAGCTCTTTTCATTAAACGCAAAAAAAACATAAAAAAGGTGGCCGAAGTAATGACTTTTAAACCGCAGTAAACTTTGCCATGTGAATTTTTTAATGAGCTTAGGTTTATCCATCAGATTGGAGGAATTATTTGCACATGGATGAAGATTCCTTTTTCCAGTTGCTTCACTTGGTAATGCCATTAATACAAATAAAGGATACCAACATGAGGCAACGCATCAGTTCCCTCGAGAGACTTGATGCTACCCTTCGGTTTCTGGCCACTGGAATAAATTATAAAGAGCTTAAGTATGTCACAGCCATGACCACAGCGTTTGAGAGTCATCATTCCAGAAACCTGTTGGTCCATTGCTAAGTTATTTTTACTTATCATGGTAGTCCGCATCAGTCGACGTCCACAAACAGGGTAATTCCTTATAAGCAATAACGGATAACACAAAATCCCGACTACCTGACATATTTATAAATTCGCCGAAGATAATGACGTAAGCAACCCGTTTGACTTCTGGCACACTAATCCAAAATTATTGAGCATGGCTTCCCCATTCACTGACGCGCAAAACACTTCATCACGTCATCACTTCAATGCGGATTCCTCATTCATGGGAAGTTGGAACGTCAGCCATTTGGCCTGGCCCGGTGGTTTTCGGCGCGTTTGGAAATCCATCTCGGCCCATCACTCCACGACAATCCAATTCGGATTCCCCATTCACATCACTTCATTAGCGTGCTTTCTCTCCAACGGCCAGTTTTAGGTTGAAAGTTCAAGTTGTCCAAATTCATCAGCAATCAAAAAAGACGAATATGTGACCGGAGAAGCAGTTTTTTAGTATCTCTGGTTAGTGATAATGTACAAAAAATATATGTATTTTTCAAATACTGGTGTTTGAAAAAGTTGTGGTTGAATTAACATGATGGAGGGGGTGGTAAACCATTCCACACAGAAGAATACAATATGCAATCTTCTTTTAAGATCTTTAGTCTAGTCTGTTTAAAAGTTTGACTCTCAAATAGTTTTAGCCTTCTTCTAAATATGTGTAGGGATGTACTTATATTTATATATCTATATATTTAGGTGGAGCGGCGCTAGCTAAGAAGCTAGGGAGCGTTATAACAAGCCGGGGTTCGAATTACGGTGTTCCCATGCAGTTTTGACCTCTGCGTGAGTCACGTTGTTCTATTGAGTATAAATAACAAAAATGAGCTCATCTTCAAAGTCAAAGGGAGCTGTGTCCTAATTCAACATATCATCCCACTAAGAGACATAAGATATTATATTTATTTCCATGTCAAAAAGTATACTTGTAATGTGCATCAGTTTACATTACAAATAGACGTCGTGAAGGCTCAGTGGCTAGGAATTCGGACTCCGGAGTCCAACGGTACTTCACTTGTTGAATTAAGTTCACGCATAGGCCAGCAGGCCCTGTAAACTGGTGAAGGAATACATGACCAGCTTGGAAGGAACAAACTGGTCACATTATGTAACAGATGTAGTCAACTATTGTCGCTTCAGCAGTACTCCACAGATTGCAAGGAAGTGTGGTGAATCAGCAAAGCTAAAGGCTAGGAGGTACTCCAGTCTACACGTATGACAGATGTAGTCAACTGATGTCGGTTCAGCAGTACTCCACAGATTGCAAGGAAGTGTGGTGAATCAGCAAAGCTAAAGGCTAGGAGGTACTCCAGTCTACACGTACGACAGATGTAGTCAACTAATGTCGGTTCAGCAGTACTCCACAGATTGCAAGGAAGTGTGGTGAATCAGCAAAGCTAAAGGCTAGGAGGTACTCCAGTCTACACGTACGGCAGATGTAGTCAACTGATGTCAGTTCAGCAGTACTCCACAGATTGCAAGGAAGTGTGGTGAATCAGCAAAGCTAAAGGCTAGGAGGTACTCAAGTCTACACGTACGACAGATGTAGTCAACTGATGTCGGTTCAGCAGTACTCCACAGATTGCAAGGAAGTGTGGTGAATCAGCAAAGCTAAAGGCTAGGAGGTACTCCAGTCTACACGTACGACAGATGTAGTCAACTGATGTCGGTTCAGCAGTACTCCACAGATTGCAAGGAAGAGTAGTGAATCAGCAAAGCTAAAGGCTAGGAGGTACTCAAGTCTACACGTACGACAGATGTAGTCAACTGATGTCGGTTCATCAGTACTCCACAGATTGCAAGGAAGTGTGGTGAATCAGCAAAGCTAAAGGTTAGGAGGTACTCAAGTCTACACGTACGACAGATGTAGTCAACTGATGTCGGTTCAGCAGTACTCCACAGATTGCAAGGAAGTGTGGTGAATCAGCAAAGCTAAAGGCTAGGAGGTACTCCAGTCTACACGTACGACAGATGTAGTCAACTAATGTCGGTTCAGCAGTACTCCACAGATTGCAAGGAAGTGTGGTGAATCAGCAAAGCTAAAGGCTAGGAGGTACTCCAGTCTACACGTACGACAGATGTAGTCAACTGATGTCGGTTCAGCAGTACTCCACAGATTGCAAGGAAGAGTAGTGAATCAGCAAAGCTAAAGGCTAGGAGGTACTCAAGTCTACACGTACGACAGATGTAGTCAACTGATGTCGGTTCATCAGTACTCCACAGATTGCAAGGAAGAGTGGTGAATCAGCAAAGCTAAAGGCTAGGAGGTACTCCAGTCTACACGTACGACAGATGTAGTCAACTGATGTCGGTTCAGCAGTACTCCACAGATTGCAAGGAAGAGTGGTGAATCAGCAAAGCTAAAGGCTAGGAGGTACTCCAGTCTACACGTACGATAGATGTAGTCAACTGATGTCGGTTCAGCAGTACTCCACAGATTGCAAGGAAGAGTGGTGAATCAGCAAAGCTAAAGGCTAGGAGGTACTCCAGTCTACACGTACGACAGATGTAGTCAACTGATGTCGGTTCAGCAGTACTCCACAGATTGCAAGGAAGAGTGGTGAATCAGCAAAGCTAAATGCTAGGAGGTACTCCAGTCTACACGTACGACGCTATCACATTTTTAGTCCTATACCTGGACGGTTTTGGGAGGAAACTCTTTATGATACTACTAATTACAACATGTATATGAAATAAATCATATAAACTACCGAATGCGTACAGTAAAAATATTGAATCAATAATTATACTTGAATCAAAACAATAAGTAGTTCTATGTTACTGTCTCTATTGACCTTTATTTTATTTTTAAATTATAAAAACTGTAATGTTAACTCGTAACTATTCATTTATTATAGTTCATTAATGTTGTGGTAGAAAAAAATGCTAAGTCATTTATTTGTACTTATATAAGCTTAAAGGTGCATTTACACTGCACGCGCCGCGATTGCAACCGTTTCCAATCGTTCGCATTTGCGCGATTTAGAAGTGCACGCGAACAGCGTTTACAAATCGACCTAGTTTCAACTGCCTGCGCGCGGTGTTTGCGAGCATTCGTAGTGAATTCAGTTTACCATGGCACTCGCATTATCGATAAGGTAGCCGTGTGTGCAGCTTCAATTGTGTTTTTATCTGAACTGGAAAAGAAGAAACGAAGGAGGAGACGTAGAGTGTGGGTGTCTTCATTTCTCAGTCAAAGAAATTACAGCCAGCTGCTAATCGAATTAAAAGCGGATGATACTAGACTATTCGAAAAATTTAGCCGCATGTCACTCGTGATCAACATGCTTAAGGTACATTTATACTGCACGCGCCGCGACTGCAAACAGCGTTTGCAAACGTTTGCTAACAGACATTCGTCGGAACCTCTATTCACCCGCGCCAAACACAGTTCGTGCGTGCGCGGAGTCGATTCGATCGCTGTCCGTTTTTCAACGAATCATCAAAGGGATTTTTGTTCGCGGTGCGTCCTGTCTAGACAGGCATTTGTGTTTGCACATTATCCAGTCCAGTTTAATGTACCTTCACTGAAAGTTTGTTTTCATTTGTTTTTTATTTTTTTACAGAGTTACTTTTTACTATTCTACTTTTAATACATATTAATACGGGTGTTTTGATTTACTGTTACATTATTGTTTTTGTTGTTATTGCTAAAATTTCATACGTGGGTTTTTATTTAATCGATATGTAGTGGGAAAGTGAGAAGTGCCTGTAACTAATTTCTTTGTTTGAAGATAAAACCTCAATTGTAGCCAACTGAGAAGGCGGCAGGCAGAGGAGGGTTTCCGGTTGAAATTGAGGTTTCCGGTTGAAAATACTACGAAAACTTACTATACAGTAGGGATGGGAAATGTAGTTCATCAGACGGAGTTAGTTCACTCCGGAGTTATAATGACTCGGAACTAGTTCCGCGGAGTAGTTCCAACTCCGAACGTCGTTCCAGTTCAACGTGGAGCGAAGCTCAAGTGAGTCGCTCCGAGTGCATGCGCGCGCATCACGTACTTCACTCCTTTGTTTTGATCGTTCCAACAACTCCGGAACTATGTTAGTTCCATGGAGTGGGGAGATATACGTCGACACTGCAGCCGCTCTGACAGTGGTTGCGCGCGCATCTCGTTCTCACTCCTTTCTGTTGGTAGTTCCAAAAAGTTATTAATTTAGTTAATTATTAACAGTTATTATTATTTAATTATTTTACAAAGAAAAAGTATGGATGTCTTAGGAATTTTCCAGCAGAAAGTAAAGTATTGTATATTTTATATGCGTATATTTATGACATATAATACTCATTTATTATAGTTCCGAAATGAACTAGTTCCACACTAGCACTCGGAGTTGGAGTTGTAACTCCTTAACCGGAGTAGTTCCTTTGTTGTCGTTCACTCCGGAGTTACCCATCTCTACTATACAGGAAATGATTAAAGGAACTATATTGTACTCTGTTCGGCGGATTAAACTTCCTTCACCTAAAAAAACTGGACGTAGTTCCAAATCTCTCGCCAGTGTCGCATGACTTCTATATTTACTTTCCCTTTAGAGCCCTCTTAAACCTAGTTACGCCACTGAACACTTATTTGTGCTTTCAGGCGTTGTAGTTTTAAGAAAATAGTTTGGAACTGAATATATTTTAGAGTTTAAGAAAGATTAATTAGGTTTTAAAATATGAACTTAATTTACTTGCAGATACTTTTAAATTATTTGGCTGGAAATTAATGTACAGTATTTCCTTGGTCAATAATATATTTTCGGAAAAAATCTATTAAACTGAGTGATGGGAGGATCGGCTTGGCTACAGAAAAGAAGCACAATGGAAACAAACACAACGTTAGAGGTTAGACTGACAGGATTTCTATTTTTCTCTCTTTTTAATGTTAATATTTTTTTAAGAAGGCAGAAACCACAAGTTCACCTGACGAGACTGAGCATAAATTAAATCTGTTCGCTCTGTTCGTTTCTGTTACATGTACGATAAACATTCTGTTACATTCGTATATTGTAGATTGTAGAACAACACACTTGTTACGGTGACAAATAGCATAGTAACTGGTCTTTAATGACATACAAATTAATAAAGTCATTGTTGTACATAAGTTTAAGGATATGATAATAATTGTGTGACACAAGTATAATTAACACTCCTAACGCATGTGTTTACTGTACAACTTCCTTTTGTGCTCGGAACTGTTACTTGTCTTTGGTCCACAGTTGTTTATTCGGGCGGTACATACGTTACAAACTTGGGAGTATTAATAACTCCGCGATATATTTAGCGAGATTAATTATAAATTATAACATTAGACATAACTATTATCCATTATATTTTGAGAATGGACGTTTTACCTCTCTGGTATTTATATTTCTCCAAAGTTTTGAAATTGATATATGTTAGGAATGGGTATTTTAACAAAATAACAATGAAATTATGAAGCAGATATCAAATTATGTTGTTTGTAAACAAAATAAAACTAATTAAAAAGAATATTTTAAATTATAACTTTTAATTTATTATGTCAATTTATAATAAAAGACGAATGTAAGTTAACAGCAAAAATATAATAATTTTAAAACAATAAATAACATCGCAAAGAACATACTAATAAAATAATTATACATAATATATAAAATATGCTTGTAAAATAACATTTTAAATCATAAAAGGGAAAATCATAAAAATATAATGGGTTGATTAATTTATTGTTCATTAAAATATATTCATGCTCAAATTCGAAATGAAAAACTGGAAAGAGGGTGTATTGTTCGGATCGCCCACTTCAAGCTAACTAGACCCAGCCACATAACAGGGCCTGTTTGTAAACATATCATCATTTTGACGCGCATATTCACACGTTATCATTTTCTTATCAGATTGTCTATTTTGTTGGTGGATGGATTGGAGAACGACTGAGAGAGTGGCTCTGATAAGGTACATAGATACACTTACCCCAGCACCCCACTTTTCATCCAACACTTGTGTAGGCTATTTGTTACGGGCTATTTTTTGCTGTTTCAGGTTTTAGTTCCAATTTCAGACCACGAAATAGGTTTGTTGTGATTCTAGTTCAGTTCACTAATTCTTTAATAATTATACATTTCTTATCAGTATCACATGTCAGTTTGATATTCTTTACTACAATCTTGATTGTTAATTTTATGTACACAATCATTGATTTAGGAATAGGCCTATTATTATCTTTTTTAATTAGAAAGTAGTTCTTATCATAACCTTTTGTATCAAGTACCTTATTTGCTGACCACTACCTTGCTACGTTCTTTTGTTTTTATTTATCAATGTATTAAGTGTTCCATTGATGCAATTAAATAATTATTGTTAAGAATAGTTCTACTCTTTTGGCTCCACAAAGGAAGAATGAGGGTGAAACGTAAATTGAGAAACACATACAGAGGTAAGATAAATTGTTCAACTATGCTAATTGAGGTTAGCCAAATATTTATTATTTCTTCATAGCTTTATGCTTTTTTTGGGTTTTAAATAATTGTATTGCCATATACTGAAGTGTTTCTATTTAACTGAATTGTTAATCTACTTGAAGAATGTAAATATCTTTAGCATTTTAAAAACAGGTATGTAACAATTTTGAGGACTCAAAACAAATAAATTTAAATATATGCTTGTGTTAACAAGGTTTTCATTTTAATTTGGGTATCATATATTGACACCAGCCAAAAAATAGTTGATTTTTTAGTTCAACAAAGTCTTGTCAGGTCTGTGTTTTCTCTTGGTCCAGTTTGAATACAGTGATTTTATTTCACAAATTTGTTCAATATTTCGAAATAGTTGACACAGTTAGTCCCTTATCTTACTTGGTACATTCTTTCTTACATATGAGACGCCGACACAATGTTGTGCGTATTTTAAGGCGAATATGAATGGTTATATGAGTGTAGGATGAGTGTGGATGAGTGTAGTCTGGTTACTAACTGAGTTCAACTGTTCCTCAGAAAGGGCAATTTATTAATAGCCCAACAGCCAGGGCAACTAAGGGACCTACAGCTTTTACGTGGAATCCGAACCACGTAGTGCTGGTCTGATTTTCAGCTAATTGACAAGCCTGATACTCAGTTATCTCCCCCACACAACATCCGCACAATGATTACCACCCAACCTGGACACCCCAGACTTCTCTAGTAGTGTCCACGCCGATAGCAACCATCAAGTGGACGCTATGTCGGTATTAAGAGGACCGAGCATCCAACCTATCGCCTACAATCTCCCAAACACTTTGTCCCCATGTAGCTGGGTTACAGCACTGCGCCACCAGTGCCGACATTGATAGATGGAACTAGAGAACATTATCTTTTATATGAATGGTAATTTAAAATTAATCAATTTATTGTTGTATTCAAATGAATATAGATTTATTTATTTTTGAACCTAATCTACTGGTATGATGCTTAATTAATTACTACCAATGTTTTCAATTGACACTTGTATACTTTTTTAATTGAATTAAACTATCTGTTGTAATAAAATACATGTAATGTACCTAATGAAAACCTTCAGGTTTCTATAAACTTGAACTTGGAAGTGTTTTAGCCCCATTCCGTGAAGTTTTGTTGGTGCCTTCCTGATTCTCTCCTTTAATTGTTTAACTATGGGTCTGATAACTACTCCTCATCTATTTATTTATAAAGTTAAGTTATTTCTAGGGGATCGCTTCTTATGATTATTCTTTAATTTAATCAATAAAATAATGTTATATTACTTTCTGGTTACAATATTATTAAATTGTAAAGAAAGATAAATTATGTTAAATTCAAAGTTTTAAAATTGTAAAATTGACTCCCAGATCTACCAAAAGGGTAAATGCACAACAGTATGTAATAAACCCCAATATGTCTGTCAATCTCATGTATGCTTATATCATTTTAATGTATATACATACTGATTTATTGAAATAAAACAACTTTATGCCAAATCTCATTTTATATGAGATCTCTCACTGACTAGTCAAAGATCACAAAAAGCTAATTTGATATATGATTGAGTTTTTAATATTTTTATAATCTTGCTTTAAT
Source organism: Stictocephala bisonia (assembly GCA_035578905.1). Classification (NCBI taxonomy): domain Eukaryota; kingdom Metazoa; phylum Arthropoda; class Insecta; order Hemiptera; family Membracidae; genus Stictocephala; species Stictocephala bisonia. The sequence goes on from JAQJVL010002290.1 coordinate 82,349, forward strand.
AGAAATGAATAAATAAAATAGTTTGTTTGATCTTAATTTGTTAAGTATTTTAGAAGCATTGAAGGCATATGGATGTCAATATGAAGTGTTACATTTTTTAACAACAATATGTAAATCAACGAGGGGAAGTTCAGTAAATCATTCTCAATGACTGGGGGATCTTGTACAAGCCAAGCCTACTTCATTTCTACACAAGTTTGCACTTTTCTCTAATGTAAAGAGCTGATAAAATGATGATATCTTGATAGTTCAGTGAGTCACTGACATTAAGATAAATTTATTCCTCCATGACTTCCATATATGACCAGCAGATAAGACAGGTTTGTGTGATGCAGGGATGAGATTCCCTAGGGAACCGCATGAGTTTCAAGTAACATCTTGCATTTAATAACAAAAGCAAAGGCAGAGAATGTTAAACCTTTATTGTTCTGAGTGTTGTTTTTATTTTCCCATATTATAATTTTGCATTAAAATACATGCATAAATGATATCAATGCAACATAACACATGAACAACTGACTTACACTGTGGGAGATTTAAAATAATTGAAAAAAAACACATTATATCCCGTATATATATATACAATATATAATATAATATTTCTTGATATGACAAGAATATATGAGTTTAGATTGGTTTTACTGAACTAATTTTTTATTTCTCTTTCATTATTCATCTCTTAATCAAGACTTTAGCTGGGAACGTATAACATTTGTTTTGATCAAGAAAGTTTGCTGCTGCCTGAAGGGGTTTTTTTTCTTTATAGAGAGGAAATGTCTTTACGCACTGAGCATGGGACTCGCCGTTAAGAATAATCTTCAATTAAGTAAATACCTACTAAAATCCTTACAGACCATGGTGAACCAAGCCTGTACACTTTCGGATGACTTCATGCCTGGCCATGCTCTTATGAGGTCACTTTTCTATTTCATATTGGACACCAAGTGCTCAGTGACGCTTCCTCACCTTTTGCTCCTAGTACTGTGTTGGCGTAGGCCATGACAGAAGTCTCAACTATGGTGTCTGCCGTAAAAGGACTTACTGCAGAGACAAGCGCTATTCTCTCCCCAGTGAAGCGCCGCTCTCAAAGAACAAGTGATGAACATCATCCTCGTCCTCCGGACAGTACATGCAGTTAGATGACTTGACCTTCCCCATTCGGTGCAGATACTTCATGAAGTATCTGTGACCCTTAAGTAGCTGACACAGGTAGAAATCATCCTCTTTATGGCTTCGGCCAATCCAGGCCTCAAGATTGCCGATCTATCATTGTTCTAATTCCACTTGCACTGCAATGCTCACAGAGTCTCTGCCCTGGCCTCTACTGGTGCTTCTTTTCTGCCTTGCTTGAGTGCCTGTTGGAAGATGGCCTGCCTCTCAAAGGCGAGTAAATCAATGGGAATGATTCCCGCCACAACCATCACTGCCAAACCAGCAACAGTACGGTAGGTGCAGGCAATCCTTAACACCTTCTCTTCGTTTAACTGCCAGCATGCGCTGACTATACCTTATCTTCCTTCATTGCACCCGCCCAGGCTTCCATGCCATACAGAAGAATGGCATTTACGATAGGTATTAGGAGTCTTTTTTGCTTGACCTAGGGCCACTAACATTCCCCATTAATCTGCTTAGCGACGTGACCACCTTTGCTGCCGTTTCGCACACTGCTTCGATCTGTTCCCAGGAACAGAGATGACATTTGAGCATCACACCTAGGTTACTTCACTGCTTTCTTAGTCTGTACCTTGTCGGACCCTTAAGTAAAAGGGATTTTTTTCGGGATTCTCCGCCGAGTGAGTATAATGATCTCAGTCTTGGCAATTGCCAACTCGAGTCCATGGCTCTCTATCCTGCTTCCAACTCAGAACATCGCATGATGCAGACGGAGCTGCGCTAACTCAAGAGTCCTCTCCGTGATGACGGTGGCCACGTCAACAGAGTAGCCTACCAGGAACACATTGTGAGGCATCACAAGGCAAAGCAAGCCATTGAACAAGATATTCCAGAGGTTGGAACTGAGAATCGAGCCCTGTGCCACTCCTGCGGTGACCTCCATAGTTCTCCTGCCTTCTTCAGTCTCATACAGCAGCCGACAGTCCCTCAGGTAATCCTACACAATAACCAGGAGATAGTCGGGCACTCTTAAGGTCTGCTGCAATGCCTCTAGCATGTCTACCCACCTGGCTGAGTTAAACGCATTCTTAATGTCAAGGGTAACCAGCAGCACAATTGGCAGAGCCTGATGGCAAGCTGCATCGCCTTGTTTGACGGTGTTGATTACTTCCATGATTGCTGTCAGCGTCGAATGTCCTTTGCGGAAGCCATGCTGTCGGGGAGACAAACCACCGGCAAATTTAATAGCTGCAAGCAATCTTGGCTTTAGTAATCTCTCCAGAAGTTTCTCCGCCGTGCCAAGCATGGAGAGTGGCCTGTACGCCGACGGTGACTCTGGATTGCCCTTATCCTTACTGATCAGCATCAGTCTAGCTGTATTCCAGCGTGACGGGAACACTCTTGCTACTAGGCACGCATTGTATTTTAACAAGTAACATTCAAGCTGCCTGAAAGGTTAATTCTAGTATAAATGAAAGTACATAATCTATTTTTTGTGTTTCTTTGTGTTTTTTTTTCTAAAATTTTTCATAGCAGTTTACATATGCCACAGCCTGTACATGAACTTTATCTAACTAATGAAAATGAATTTAAATCCTACATGTTGCACTCTCCAGTATGAAGATTGCCCACTGAGTTGTCATACCAGCTTAAAAATAAAGATCAGTGAAATAGAGTGTTATAATAAACACCAAATATATTGGCTATAAGTGAGCTGGCTGGAGAGAACCACTTGTATACACTATGGCATATTTATTGTTACTGACTATCTCTTAGATTCCCATGAACAAAGCTTCACTATCTTACTATTTCATTTGTAGAGCTTACAATACATATTTTATACTTTTCATTGAGTATTTGTTTAGTTACTCTTATATAAAAGCTTAAATATGAAACAAAAATTGTTAAAGTATACTATGGGTATAGATTGGGAATATAGTTGACTTAGTTGAAATTGCTAGGTTTTGGAACTAGACGTGAATAATTTGAAATGTATTTATCAGCTTTTGTAGACTCCCTTACAATCAAAATTGACAGCTCAGAGTTTTGTAGAGGACTCAGTTTGATAGTTCCAATCACTTGACCAGAAAACCTCTGCTGAAAATCAAACCAACCTAGACATGTAAATATTGTTGTTTCAGGCATCACTTTTCTTTGATTTCTTTATTTCAACGATTACTTCCAGTAATGATTTCATATCAGGGGCTTTTACTTGTTTTTTCTAGGGTTCTTATAGGACGTAGTTTTAGTCCTTTTTTCTCATGGTTTCCATCAATCTTAAAAGCTAAATCTTTATAATTTTTAAATGTAATCAGTGCAAGGATAATGTTGACATACATCTAAATCTTTTGTTTTGAGATTAATTAATAAAAATAATTGAGTCTACATTATTTAACTACTATCACATTAAAGTTATTTACAAATATGGACTAAATGGTGTTTTCTTATAGGAACTGCTCAACAATCTAACATTGGTGTCTCTTGGCATCCCAGACATGGTGTAGGGAGGAACAATTTGAAGAAATTAAAAACTTTAAAGTTGGTAAATATAAAAGGAGCTGTGTGGCCCTCCCTAACTCGCCTTGCACGCTTATCTACCTCAAAAATTCTCTATGATCTGGTCAACAGAATGGCATTCAATTTAATTCAAGTAAGTTTACATTTCTTCTTCAGAAAAATTGTATTTTACTTAGTCCTCAGTAGCATGTATTTTATTTATTTTATTATGTAGCATTATGTGTAATATGTATTTTAAATTTATCTTTAATACATGTTACTAATTATATCCTAGTAATTAGTATATTGGAGAGATAGGAAATCAGCAAACTTACCTTAGAAGACAAGTTCACTAACACCAGAGTAGTAGTAACACACACAAAAGAAACACAAAATCACACAAATTGTCTGTGCCACTAGCACTTTCTTCAGGCGAGTAAAGAGAGAGCGAGGAGAGACTGACATGGCTTCCACTATTGCTGGGTAGGTGTCCACTCTTGGTATTGATGCAGTTTTTTTTTTTTTTTTTTTTTAGTTGGTATATATGTAAAGTTTGCTGATGGGGAAGGGGTTGAGGGGAAGAGGTCTATCTTATGTTCAGATTAGGTGGATTTTGTTATCCATTGGTGTGCTAATTCCATTCTTCTGAGTTTGGAACTATTGCCATGGGAAGGAAGGTGTCTGATTACTTTAGTGGTGAAACACTGATCAAAATTTTGGCTATAAAGAGTATGGGCAGATACAGGCTTTTCAGGATTTTGGATTTTACAATCATGTCTATGGCCATTCATGCATTTCCGAAGGGTTTCACTGGTAAGGCAGGACAGTGCTGGCACTGGAGTTGATAAATTAAATTGTTGGAGTCACAGGAGTGGTTTCCAGATATCTTGCAGGTTAAGGAGGTAGTGGAGCTGGTAAAAGATGTGGCTGGGAGATTAATAGGGCAGGTTTTGCAAGATTTCTTGTTACAAGGATTAGAACCGGGTGGTTGCCAGTCTTTAGGACAGGTCAGGATGTTGGGATCAGGTAACTTAGGATGGACCAGGATTTGGCGGAGGTTTTTTGTTTTGTCTGAGAGTCACAGTAGGAGGTTTTTCAAAGAGATCTTTGGTGTTGGGGGAAGCTTTTAAGATTTTGAATCCATCTTTCAGGATTTGGTTGAGTTTCAGTAGGCCATGGTGGTAATTAGTGACAAGGGGTAAGTACTGGGAACTACATCTGGTTTGGGATTGGTCTTGGGACTGGGCTAAACGGATTTGGATTTTAATAAGGTTGGTAGGGTTAACCTCTCTTTTGGAATGCACTGACAAGTTGGTTATTGTATTTATTGTACAATAGTACAACCTATTAAAAACCAAAGATTCAAGTTAGAATAAGGTTTCTCCTCTACCGAGTATTTTGCTTATTCGGGCGTCCCTCAAGGCTCAAACCTGGGGCCCTTGTTATTCACACTATTCATTAATAAAATTATACAATGTATAAAATATTGTTATATACTGTTATATGCAGATGACACAAAACTTTTCAAACGCATTACCTGTATTGAAGATTGCTTGAGATTGCAAGAAGACCTTGATGCACTTGTGGCGTGGAGCGAAATTAATCTTAAATTCAATATAAATAAATGTGCCGTTATGTCATATACGCGCAAATCGGAGGAGAACACAATCTTATATGATTATACGATGAATGGTATAGTGTTACAGAGGACATCAGTTTTTAAAGATCTTGGAATTTTATTTGATACTAAACTGACTTTTTCTGAGCATGTATTAGCAGTGTGCAAATCAGCATTTGGGCTACTGGGGCTCATACGCAGGTCGGGTAATTTTTTAAGAAACACCAAATCGCTCAAAATGCTTTATTATTCACTAGTAAGATCCAAGCTTGAATATGGCGCAGTAGTTTGGTCTCCGCATTTTGTGTATCTTATAGATACAATTGAAAGTATACAGAGGAAGTTTTTTACGTTTTCTATATTATAAAGAGTTTGGTAATTACAATTACGTAATATCCTATTCAGAATTGTTAAACCTTTTTGAGTTACCAAGTCTCACTAAAAGGCGAAGAATACAAAACTTGTTGTACCTGAATAAATTGGTTAACGGGGTTATTGATAACCCACAACTGTTATCAGAAATTAATTTTGCAGTGCCCCGACGTAACTCTCGTAGCTGCCTCTTGTTCAGCCCTCATTTTGCCAACACAAACCTTGGGTATTACTCACCGATTAACACCATGTTAAGAACGTACAATATTTACTCATCGAACGTAGATATTTTTCATAATACATTGAAAAGCTTTAAAAAAATACTGCTTGTTGATGTGGACAGTTGACTAACTTACCTTCTTTAGGAACTATGTATGTCACATCTGCATATTTTAAATATATATATTTATTATGATTTACAAACCTGGCTTAGCAATTATGGTTTGAGTAATTTATTTAGAATAGTCATTTATTTAGATGATATATAAAAATTATGTGTTCTTTATGTTAACTATTTTTGCATGTGTTTGTTGCTTTTTAAATAGCCTATAAGCCAAATAGGAATCTGATCTCATTGAAAATGGACTTTATATACATTTCGCTGCTGTTGTTGTTCATTGTTAAGATTTATTGAGTAGCATGCTGTAACTTGATTTATATTGTAATGCTGCATTGTAATTGGCATGAGCTGTTATGTAGCATGTAATAAATAAATAAATAAAGACATATTTTACAATCCATCCATCGCACAGTAATATCAAGAGCAACGAGAAGCACATTTACTCGGGCTACTGAATGTGTTTACAATAACGGTAGAAATTTTGAACACTTAATTTAAAGTCAAGCAGTGTCAAAATAGTCCTATTTTTTTATTTTAATAACCTCATTGAAATAAATTATATGTGTATTATGATTGTTAATTTATTTCTGCTGAAAATAACTTTACAATATTTATGTTTTTTTCTTTTCACATCAACTTTCTATTAAAATGTCCTAATATTTATTTTATGTAAACGTGTACCTAATAAAGTGTAAGTTATCTTCTTCAATATTTGCTAAATAAAAATGTGGGGAATTTGTCTTTACCCAGCAAATTACTGACTATTTTTTATTTTTATTGAAAATTTGACTGCTTGTATCTTGGAAACAATAAGGTTTATCAAACAAATGAAAAGTATAAAAATGTCATAAAATTATACAGTTTACTTAAAATCACCATAAAAACAGGGGTTCTAATTAGAAATTTTAAAGTTGGTCGCCATATTGAAAAATGGGGGTCAAATACTTAAATTTTGATTTCACTCTTTTTATGGTCTTGTTGTTAGAGAAAAATTAGGTGATGTTTCCCATTTAAAGTTTGCTGTAAATTTTGTAGTTTCTGAGATCCCAGTGGTGGCCAAGTTAAAATGGACACCCTGTATATATCTCCAGACTAACATAACTATAAGTTCAGAACTTATTGTACGTTATATGGGGACCAAAGTAGGTCAGGGTGTCCCGCACTAGACAAACCTAAATAGCACCTTGCACTAGGTCCATAATGAATAAGCGATATTTTGACTGTCATTTATGTCAGACATTCTTTGATATTGAAGAATAGGTTAGAATTACTTTTGACAAGATAATAAAAATGCCTCTGTTCAATATATTTTAGTTTAATTTTGAAAGTTAAGATAATTTTAAAGTACTGTGTATTTCCTCACTTACATGAAAATAGACAAATACAATTCTTTCCTAGAGGATGAAAATATAAACTTAGTAGAAAACATTTTTCTTAATACATGACAAAACACATGAACTGTTGAAGTTCACTTGTAAAAGAAATATTTCCTATTTCAAAGAACGTAACCTTAACATTGGTGAATAATGCTAAGGTGCGAACATTGGACGTGGTACCAGACGTCATGGACGCAAAAATTGCATTCTCTTGACCTTACCTGGTCGACATCAAATCTAGATGCACTGGAGACTAAAGATAGCAACAATCCTGCCACCAACAGAAATCGTCTGGTACATGAATGGTTCTGTCATGGAGGATGGAGCTGCGTACTGGGTCTACAGTCCTTCTACTGGGACTCGTTTATGGGGCAGTCTGGGGAGGTACTGTTCGATATACCTGGCCGAGATCTTTGCCATCCTTGTCTGTGCCCAACAGGGGCTAGCAAGACAAGTCAGGGGCAAACAGATCTGCATTATTTCAGACAGTCAGGCCGCTCTTAAAGTAATTTCTCCTGCCAATTTACCTCAAGACTCACTTGGGGGTGTTTTCAAACTTTGTGTGCCTTGGCCCGCCTCAATAATGTCCAATTGAGGTGGGTTCCAGGGCACAGCAGTCTCACAGGTAATGAAGAGGCTGAATGCCTAGCTAAGATAGGAGCGAGGACTTAATTAGTAAGGCGTGCACCTGTCTTGGACTTACCACTGCCAAGACTGAAATACTGAACTTGGGAGAAATCGCCACCTAAGTGGATGGCAGCGGTTTTATGGCCAGGTCTTTGCAAAATCTCTGGTGAGCGAACCCAACCCTAAACTGACCAAATCACTCACCGCCATGAATTGGAATGACATCAGGTTGGTAACTCTGGGTAGTTTCTCTTGAAAACATAACTGGAGTAGCAATGTACAATACTATTTGGTTATTTATAAGAAAATTACAACCATAGCATATCTAAGAAACCTACTGTTATTTCTATTTTAAATTTATTTTTATTAGTATAATTTCTGTGTTGATTTAAAAAGCAGCTTTTATAAGTGAAAAAAAAAACATTGAACATTGAATAGAAAATTCTTTAGAATAGTTTATTTCAGAATACATCAAGACTTTTGCGTGTACAAAGTAGCAGCTTCCTGGAAGAGGCTTCCTCAAGAGACAGACTTTATGTGGAGGATTTGGTTCATAGATACCTTTCTAAAGTAAGTATACTGTTATGCTCTTTTAATGTTATATTTAATAATCTGTAATTACTTATTGATTATTTTACTAGAATCGTGGTCTAGAGTGAAAAGCCGTTCACAGTGTTTCAAACTCGTGATCTTAGATCATTAAATAAAATATGGAACTTAAATCATAGTAAAGAGATTAATCTAACATAAGTGGTGTAGATGACTACTCAGTCATAAATTATAACCTGAAACATAGACTAAAAAATACCAGGTAAAAAATAAAATATTTAAAACTGCTTGGACTAAATCAACACAGAGATTACATAAAAAATTAAAGATCGCTGACACACAGAAAGATAAAGAGATGTTTACACAATCAAAACAAAGGGCATTAATGCACATAAAAGGTATATGCCATTGACCTCAATTGTTTTTCTTAAAATTAGTTGATGTATTTTTCTTCTTTGGATTTAATCTTCTCAGAATTATTGAATTCTTGGATTGCTTACATTTTAAACTCATTTTTAGTGACAATCATAGGGTATAGTTTCTAAATATGTTTAAATTATATTGTTTTGTTAATTTTTATTTCTGAGGTCCTAAGTAGTTTAGTTTTGTAAATAAAGTTTGTCCCAATGTCTTATTTGAGCTGTATTCCAAATCATTACTGGTTGCTTACTCTTTTTTTGATAGAACACAGAACTTGTACTTAGGTTTTCCGTATGTTCAGAAATAAATTTGTTAAAAATTTTAATAACTCAAAATATTTATATTAATGGCATAGAAATGTTCTGAATAGCATTTTTTATTATAAAAATGCTGTGGAATCCCCTAATCAGCATTGGTAGTTACTGTCTTACTTGGGAAGACACTGATCAACATGAGTATTTACTGACCTATTTGGGAAACCTCTGATCAACAGGAGTAATTACTAACTTACTTGGGAAGCCATTCATCAACATGAGTAGTAACTACTACTTGGGAAGTCACTAATAAACATGAGTAGTAACTGACCTACTTGGGAAGTCACTGATCAACATGGGTAGTAACCGATCTACTTGGGAAGCCAATAATCAACATGAATAGTTACTGACCTACTTGGGAAGGCACTGATCAACAATAGTAGTAACTGACCTACTTGGGAGGTCACTGATCATCATGGGTAGTAACCAACCTACTTGGGAAGCCAATAATCAACATGAATAGTTACTGACCTGCTTGGGAAGGCACTGATCAACATGAGTAGATACTGACCTGCTTGGGAAGGCACTGATCAACAATAGTAGTAACTGACCTACTTGGGAGGTCACTGATCAACAATAGTAGTAACTGACCTACTTAGGAAGTCACTGATCAACAATAGTAGTAACTGACCAACTTGGGAAGTCACTGATCATCATGGGTAGTAACCAACCTACTTGGGAAGCCAATAATCAACATGAATAGTCCCACTGACCTGCGTGGGAAGGCACTGATCAACAATACAGTTGACTCGCGGTAGTCCGACACTTAACAGTCCGACACGCTCGGTAGTCCGACACGGTCGAGCGTGGGTGACCCAAGAAATCTTCCTAGACTGGTATAATAATCATTTTGTCAAAGAAGTAAAACAGCATTTAAAGGCTAATAATCTGCCATTAAAGGCTCTTTTATTATTAGAGATGCTCCTGGGCATCCAAAATCAGAAGAATTAAAAGCAAAAACAGCCGATGGATACATCGAGGTCATGTATTTACCGAAAAATACAACTGCTCTGATTCAGCCAATGGATCAGAATGTTATCAAAACTCTAAAGGCGCATTACAAAAAACGCCTACTTATGGATATTGTTTGCCAACCAGATGCAGACATTACAACACTGTTGAAAAAGTTTGACATTAAGGACGCTATTCTTAATGCAGCTTTTGCGTGGCAACAAGTCCAGCCATCAACACTTATAAAATCCTGGAAAAATGTTTGGCCACACAACCCCCTCCTCCAAAATAAAGATGATGAAAACCAACGGGAAGATGACGACAACACCCAAGATAACAATCGTGTAGTGGAAGAAACCATTTTACTTTGTAATCAAATTAACGTCCAACAAGAATTATCGGAAGAACTAATAAGATGGGTGTTAGACGATAACCTGGGTGCAGAACAAACAGATGAAGAGATTCTGCAAGAAATCATAACACAAAACGACACAATTGAAGAGGCCGTGGAGACGGAGAAAAATCGGTGATCAGCTGTGATGAAGCTTTGTCTGCTGCCAACACTTTGATTCGCTGGTGTGAGGAACGTGACCTAGACGTCAACAACGTTTTAGTTTTGAAATACATTCAAGAAAAAGTGATTAACGAAGGTTTGCGTACAAAGAAGCAGAAGAAAATGACAGATTTTTTTCATGTTTAGTTTATTTACTGTTTTGCAATCTGTTCATATGTGTGTAAGTACAGTACAAACTTTGCTATAATACATACAATCCTGTACTTTTAATGTAGTAAATACAGTTTGTCAATTTCTTAAAATTATCGGCATTAATTACTGTACTTTATTTTTAACCTAGACCTTTGGTCAATACAGTACGTATTTATTTTATGCACATAAATATTCACAAACAGTATGAAATAGGTTTGTTAATACAGTACTGTACATACCTATTGCTTAAAACTATCGTATTTGTTATTGTTTTAAGTTTAAACATCGAATTCAGTCATGATGGGAGGTACATTTGGTAATCCGACGTTTTTGGTAATCCGACACCCTACTGGTCCCGTGACTGTCGGATTATCAAGAGTCAACTGTAGTAGTAACTGACCTACTTGGGAAGTCACTGATCATCATGGGTAGTAACCAACCTACTTGGGAAGCCAATAATCAACATGAATAGTTACTGACCTGCGTGGGAAGCCACTGATCAACAATAGTAGTAACTGACCTACTTGGGAAGTCACTGATCATCATGGGTAGTAACCAACCTACTTGGGAAGCCAATAATCAACATGAATAGTTACTGACCTGCGTGGGAAGGCACTGATCAACAATAGTAGTAACTGACCTACTTGGGAAGTCACTGATCATCATGGGTAGTAACCAACCTACTTGGGAAGCCAATAATCAACATGAGTAGTTACTGACCTACTTGGGAAGGCACTGATCAACAATAGTAGTAACTGACCTACTTGGGAAGTCACTGATCATCATGGGTAGTAACCAACCGACTTGGGAAGCCAATAATCAACATGAATAGTTACTGACCTGCTTGGGAAGCCACTGATCAACATGAGTAGTTACTGACCTACTTGGGAAGTCACTGATCATCATGGGTAGTAAATGGACTACTTGGGAAGCCAATAATCAACATGAATAGTTACTGACCTGCTTGGGAGGTCACTGATCATCATGTGTAGTAACCGGACTACTTGGGAAGCCACTGATCAATTTTGGTAATCACTCTCAATCAACTTGGGTAGTTACCCTTGATCAACTGGATAGCCACCAATCATCTTGGGTAACCACCTTGAGTAATCAACTTGGGTTCCCTGGTGAAGATGTATGGTAGTTACTGACCTACTTAGAATAGAATAGAATAGAATAGAATAGAATAATATTTTATTCCATAAAATAACAAAAATACAATATTTATACAACGGAATTCTAGCCATCTCATCAAGTAAATGATGGCTAGCACAAAAAATATAACTTTAAAACAATATTTAAATACTTGGGAAACCACTGATCAACATGAATATTTACTTACCTATTTGGGAAACCACTGATCAACGAGAGTAGTAACTGACCTTTTTGGGAAGTTATTTATCAACATGAGGAGTAACTGACCTACTAAGGAAGTCACTGATCAACATGAGTACTTACTGAGCTACTTGGGAAGCCACTGATCAACATGGTTAATTATTGACCTACTTGGGAAGACACTGATCAACAAGAGTAGTAACTGACCTACTTGGGAAACTACTGATCAACATGAGTAGTTACTAATTTTCTTGGAAAGCCACTGATCCACATGGGTAGTTACTGACTTGCTTGGGAAGCCACAAATTATCATGGGTAGTAACCGAACTACTTGGAAAGCCACTGATCAACATGGGTAGGTACTGACCCACTTGGGAAACCACTGATTAACATGGGTAGTCACTGACTTACTTGGGAAGCCACTGATCATCATGGTTAGTTACTGACTTGCTTGGGAAGCCACTGTTCAACATGAGTAGTAACTGACCTACTTTGGAAGTCACTGAACATCATGAGTATTAACCAAACCACTTGGGAAGCCACTGATCAATTTTTGTAATTACTTTTAATCAACTTAGGTAGTTTGAAGCAAGTTTACGTTTTAAAGTATGTGACAGAGGCTAAAAATAAATTGAAGGTGATTTGGAATGTTGTTAACGAAATTCAGCCACTCAAGAAACAAATTAAATTCACAAAATTTACATTAAGGGATGCTGATGATATGTTGATGAACGATCCTGTTAAGATTTCACGTGCATTCAACTCATAGTAGCCCAACGATATAAGTAGGCAATAAGTAGGCAACGATTATAAAAATCTGATTCTCATAATTTTCAGAATTTGTCCTCCACTTTACATAATGTATTGACAACGTTCTTTTTTAAGAAGCGAAATCCCTCAGATATTAACAACTATATGCCTATTTCTATTGTTTCCACATTCTCTAAGGTGTTTGGGAAGTTGTTTCTCAGTAAGCTGTTGGAGTTTTTAGCTTCAAACAATGAAATGGAAAAAAAATGAAATGAAAAATGCCTTTATTTATGTGGCAAAGTTAAGACTATTTAGTCCTCTCTACCACTTAAAACAATGTCCTCTCTGCAAAGCAGTTTGGTTTCAGGAAGGATTCATCAACACTGGATGCAATGTTTGATTTGATTTCCAGTGTAAATTGATGCCTTGGATAAAAGAAGTCATGTATTTGGGGTCTTTTTAGACCTCACTAAATCGTTTGACGTTGTCAATCACGACATTCTTTTAGACAATTCAATGACTTGGCGTAAGAGGCAGTACTTTTGGGTGGTGTTCTTCGTTTTTGACTGGTCGCAATCAGATTGTTGAGGTACTATTTGTTGCTGGATAAGGCTGCCTCCGTCATCAGATTTCACCTAAAGCTGCTGTGAAGACAGGGTTGTCCCAAGGTTCGGTCCTTGGTCCTGTCTTGGTCATGATTTTTACAAATTACATCTCTGATAGCATAAATAATGGTAATGTTTGTCTTGATATGAGAAGAACTTGTTTTTTTTTTAGATTTTTTATCTCGATGACCACATAAGAGCATAAATCCTTTTTTAAAAAATTTTGTAACACCCACAGCAAATTTAGATTTCAGGCCATCAGGGATCCCCTTTCTGTTTATTCTTATTGTTGATGTATAATATGTACCAAGACTGTATAACTTCTCAGCTAATGGTATGGAAGAAAAAAATTATCCGTGAAGATATGAAAGCCTTTGTGGAAATAATTACCAATGTTCATCAGTTTTGTAACTACACAATGGCCTAAGCCAAACTCCTTTTGTTCTTGTTTTTCTTGATTACTCACATGAGCCCCTTTACACACATAAAAAGCTAGTACATAGTTAACAACTGAGTCGCACAACATCCAAAGTTTTACGCCCCAGCGATGATGTTGCTTTTTTGGCAAATACTGCTGCAAGGATGTATGAGCTTTGGTACCAACGAGAGACTCGTCAATGGAAAGTTGCTCATGGGGGGTATAATAATGTCGAAAGAGAAAATTTGCGTGATCAACCAAGGGCTGGAACTTTGCACAAGGATCATTTGGGGTCAATACTTCATTATTCACAATGTGCAAGAATCGCAAAATTAGCCGAAATCTACCTCGTGTCAACATTTGACTGAACCATTTAGTGGACATAGAAGGCAGGGTGGACCAATAAGAAAATATTGTTGGTTTTCTTACTAAGCCCATATTGATAATACAGGCTATAAAAGCCTTCATTTCTTGAATTATCACAGGTAGCCATTTTTTCACTCGGGAATTGTCTCTGAATTCAGTGCTTTCCAAACATTGATTAGCATACCTGTTAGCTTCTCTTACAAAACTAAGTAACAGGGTACTTGTAAAAAACAAATAAAAATATTTTACTGGAGGAGAATCAGCAGGGGGCATATGCTTGGGTCCTGATATTTCTTGGAACCGAACTGGGGCAAAGGGAAAATTATCATCTGGACCAATTTCACACCAATTATCGTCATTGTCATCTGATTGGAGAGAATTTTTAAAAATATTTTGATCAGGCATATGAGGGCTATTATCAACATTGGGAGGAATATTATCTTCGTGGGGAGGGCTATTACAGTATCTACATAGGGAGGGCTATTCACATAATGATCTTGTGGTTGAAGAGTGGAATGGACAACAGAGTCACTTGTAGTAGGCCTAACACTTGTATTGTTTCTTGAAACTTGTTTAGTTGGCTTGTCCAATGAAATGAAACCTCTATAATGTACAGGCAAAGACTTACTATTTTCCCCGATTTTTCATTTCTTGGGGGTTGAAGATACAATTTCACCATCACTTGAAAAGTTTGAATCAGATGACTGTAATGGTTCGTAGTCTTTATCTTCGTCCGTGTCATCAACCTCACTTGATGAAAAGTCGTACTGCTCTTCTTCATCAGATGTTGGAATTATTTCATTTTCTAAGTCATTATTTTCGTAATACGAGAATGGTCCACTCATAAATGAAGCATCAGTAATATTTGCACTGCTTTCATTTTTTAGCTCTTCGTCAATAACATTGCATAGCAAGGAATCGTTCCCGGCAAAGTTTATATTTGCCATGCTAAAAACAATTAATTTTCTATAGTTGCAGAACGCTAAAGTTCAAAATAAACGTTTTTTATTGCTAATAAAACAAACTATTTATATATAATGGAATTCTATTGAATAAAACATTATACACGTAAACAACAAAACGCACTCGCACACTTCACAAAACAAACAGACGAACATAACCTCGATTTTCTTTCGCAGGAAATAAATATAAAAAGTCGTTTGTCGGCAACCGAATGACCATATATCGGTTCTCTGATACCTTTGAAATAAAATGACATTGATAGTGGCCAGTAAAATAAAATAGCCTGTCGTATATAAATAAAATATGTAGTGTCTACTATATAGACGCTCACACTTTTAGACATAAATACAACATCTACTATGTAGACGCTGTAGCACTAAAGGGGTTAAATATGAAGACTCCTGCATAGTGTTAGGTGACTCGATAGTTTATTAATCTGAATATGCTGAGTTCTTGGGGTTGACTATTGATTTCAATTTGAAATATCACTGATACATGGATAAGGTCTGTACAAAAATGAGCAGTGGCATATTTGTTTAGCGTAGGCTCTCACACTTAAGAATACAACTATACTATTTACCGCTTAATTTGGTTGTATATACCCCCATCTCATATACGGCCTTCCAATTTAGGGTGCAGAAACCACTAGAACTCGGTATGTATTCCGTTTACAAAAGAAGGCTGTGAGGATTAATTGTTCTGGGCCTCTAAGTTAACATCATGCAGAGGTCATTTTCTCTCAAACACGTTATTGACCTTTCCAAGTCTATATATTTTAGAAACGGCATTCTTCATAAAGAAAAATATCAAGTTCTTCCTTCCTTCCAATAGTCCTGGCTATACTTTTAGAAATCCTAACCGCATTCCAATTCCTAAGCACCACACTACATTTAATAAAAATCAAGTGTATGGCTCAGCAGTTACACTATTTAACCACCTCCCGTCACGTCTGAGAGATGACCCTTGTTTAACTATGTTTAATAAACAACATTTAAAGGCTCTTTTGTTTCACAAAGAATACTATTCTTGCTTGCTTTTTATTTGATACAGACAGTACATAACTTACTTAGGTTAATTCTCATACTGCATGTTACTTCTTAAGTAGCTTTTGACTTTTGTCATGCAATTGATATTGTTATTCGACAATTAAACGATTTTATTTGATACCCTTGATCAACTTGGATAGCCACCAATCATCTTGGGTAACCACTTCGAGTAATCAACTTGGGTTCCATGGTGAGGATGTAGGTTGTGTTCCCTCACAAGACTGAAGGTCAATGTCCTCATGTAAAGAGGATACATGTAGAGTTAGATTGTAATGCTATAAGGCCAAGCTCCACGTTCAATGCCACGTGCAGAGATTCCTTGTAAGGCTATAGGCCAAGCTTCCTTATGACTCAACACATATCAAGGCAATTTTTGGGTTGTAGCCCCAACAACCAAAACTAGTCTAATATTGTCACAGCACTAAAACTTTGTCTATGGTGAAAATTTACATAGTTTTATTAAATTTACATAAGTTTAGCAGTATTATGTGTGTTATAAATCAAGCTACATTCAAAGAAGAATTATGGACTTATGTAAAAATACAGTATAACTGGCAACTTTATACATTTTTTAGGGTGTCACAAAAACGCTGAGTACGCTGCTCAAAACAAGGATCTACAAAGTGAAAATAAGTAAAAAATACTCAAAACGTGCTTATCAGGTTACTTTAACCATAATCCACAATCTTGTATATAAAAAATAAAATTTCAATAATTCTTCAAGATACTACAGCTGGCGTCAGCTTACCTGGCGCTTGACCGATCAATAAAATTCATGTACTAGCCTAACCTAGGAACATCGTCTGCCGTCATGCGGGTTGCATCAAATGTCCTCGCTACCTCCGTGAAGGCGCTTCAGTAGATGCTATAAAAAATTATGTCTACATCCGTTAGTAGGTTGTTACTTTGTAAATTACTTTCATAAAATTAGTGTGATAAAATCTACAGTAATGGTATAGAAATGTGCTTACCTATCTTCTCAAAAAACGATCATCTGGACCGAATCAGGGAAGAATTTTCTTACCAAGCAGCAAAGTTTTTTATAATTAGCCGCTTTAATATTGAATGAATGATCTGTTTAATAACACAGATCCACTCAAACAATATTTATAGTGGGTGGCCGCTGGGCTTTTTTTATTTTTTAAATATATTCAATATTTACAATCAGGGCCGGCCTAAGGGGTGTGCGACGTATGCAGCCGCACACTCAAGTTTTTTGGAGGAGCATAAAATTGGAAAATTTTGGTAAATATAAGAAAATAAAATTGGTACATTTTTAGAAATTGTTTTAAATGTTGGGCGGAAACATTCAATAAACTATAATTAATTTGTCTCTAAACTATTGCAGTTGAATTTCAAGGTAAAACCGAAAATCTACCCCAATAGTTCTGAAATACAGTAGTCTCATGTCTTTGACCAAGGTTAGTAGAGCAGTCTTCTGCCCCTGTGGTGGGACCATTGATGGGTGGGACACTTGAAGGGCGTGACTCATCTTCCTGCCCCCTCCCACAGCTTTGTTTTTCTAGCTACCAATATGCGATTGTAACAGGTCATTCTCATCTTGACGTTTTGCGGGTTTGAGCCTCTTTGTTTTGCTACGTTTGTTGTGTTTACTGTCGGATTAAAAAAGCAATGTACTCGAGTTTGAATCTCTGCTACAAAATAAATACTCATCCGAGTTTGTTGTGTCATGCACCAAAATTTAGCTTATTTAGTTCTACATAATATCATATAACTTGCGTCTTTCTTTTAAGACTTAAGAATTTTTTATAGCGGGTAGAACACAAAGAACTCAAAATTTTAGAACTTTTGGAGTAAAGCTGAACTTCAAAAATTTCTAAAACAAAAACTACTAAAGATAAGCCAGTGAAACTTTAACCACATGTGAAGAAGGTTGTTGTTTTGTTTTTAGTCTGTTTAAATTTTAGAATTTTTACTCTTTTACAAAATTTAAACCATTTTCCATCATCTTTTCTCATGAGTGCTCTGGACCTCCAACAACAGGTTTAAAAATGCTATAGCTCTAAAACAACTGTCAAATTAAAAAATAACTTATTTACAATTATGTAAATTTCACATATAGCAAGCTGAATGTAACGTGCAAATATTTGTAGCTGAGGTTCAAACTCGAGTACATTGCTTTTTGAATCCGACAGTAGTTTATGCTGTTAGCTTTTGGTATATTCACAAATCAAGCTCGTGTTTGTACGGACAGTTGAATGGTGTTTAAACAGTCAGTGACATGGAGAAATAAGGTAGGTTTTTGTATTCTACTATTCTATATTCCACCGTCACTATGTATAGTTATTATATTCCAGACATAATTCCATATAATTGGTTTCATCTTAAAGCGTGTATGCCTGTTTGTTTTTTACCAAATTAACGATTTAAACTTGATAGTTATATGTACAGTTAAATTCCACTTCTTACCTCACCATATCTTACCTTATTTTGTACCAGATAAATGCATTAAACTTAAAATTTTACTACATAATTAATTTATGTCGACTGTACTTTTTTCTAGTTTTACTCCAAACTATTCTAATCTTTTTCATGATATCTTCTCTAAAAATTACACTTGAAGAGTTTCGTGATATAATTTTATTATTTTTAGGTCAAAAGTTTCCAATGGATGTCCTAAACTTTTTATAAGTAACCGAAAGTACGGATGCCTATGTCAACCTGTGGATTGCAACACGGATCTTATAACCACAATGCCCATGTCGATCGCCTCCGCTGAACGAAGCTTTTAAAGCTGAAGTGGACAAAACTTACCTTCAGTTAACACTGTCTCAAGAAAGACTTAGCAGCAATTCAATTTTATCAATTGAAAACGAGTTGTCTCAGTCAATTGATAATTTAGACTTAGTTAATTCTCTCCCCAAAATGAAAGCAAGAAAAGCCCTTGTATGAATGTATAATAAACGAGACTATGTAGCTATCTTAATAGTTAATAAACTTTTGTTGTGTGTGCGTCATTATTAAACTCTAATTATTGGTTCACTATGTTCTGTTGTTTTATTTTCTTTTATCCATAAGATATGGAAATTTACCTCAGGTCTGACAAACGGTGATTCCTGCATTAGCAATTTATTCTGAGAGTACTTGAAATATAAGTGTACAAATAATTATAACGTAACCCAGAAGCTTTCACTAGTTTATGTAACATAATATTGGTTTTAGAGAAGAAAGAACATTAAACCTATCAAGTCAATCAGTAATAAATCAAATTGAGAGACATAAATTTAATGTTCTAAAAGGCGCAAAAGCCTACAAAGACTGTGTTTTTAGACGTTACATTTCTAAACATTTCCCAGAACCCTTTTTCCTCGGGGGGCATTCAATACCCACAGCCCCCCCCCTGGTAAGGGCATAAAATGTGAGTCTTGCACACTTGTAATTTTCGCCGTAGGGCCGGCCCTGTTTACAATTATAATTACAATCATAAAAAATACATTATTTTAAATTAACAAATAAAAAGATTATGGTGTATAAATTAAAGATTTTATATAAAAATAACAAATTAATATCAAATTTAAAATACTTTACGGTTAAAATCATAATATAAACAATGAAGCATATAAATATAATATAATAAACAAATTAAAATCTTTAAATTTATGAACAACAAATCACAAATTGTAGACTCTTGGCTTTGATTAAGTTAAAATACATTTGATATTTTCAATACTTTACTACTAAAATCATAATATAAAACAACACAACATATAAATGTAATAAATTAATTACAATATAGCTTTACAATAATAAAAAAACTATAATGCACTATCGGTCTGTTACAACTCCTCAACACCAGACGTACCGCTGGATTCTTCGCTCGTTCTCTCATCGTCGCTGCTGCTGCCCACATGAATTATAAAATTCTCTGTAATTTTGTCAATGGCTGGCTCTTTTGCGGCGTAGTCTTCTTCCACATTTTTTATATGATTACACCTAGATTTCCAATCTTCTTGAGAAATGGAGGAAAACTTTTCTTCACAGAGCTTTTGTACATGACACAATTTGAATGTTGTGTTATATGACGCAACATAGTTTTTAACGTCCACCCAAATCATCACTTTAATTGGATTTAAATCGGGATGATAAGAAGGAAGACGCAGGACACTGTGGCCTTCTTTTTCCAGAATGCTACCCAATACATATTTAACATATCCAGGTTTATTTTCAAAAATCATTTTGTAGAGCTGGGGTTTTAATACTGTCGGTTTGTAGGAAATGTTATGATCGACAAGTCACTTAGTCATTTCTTCCTTTCTACTATTGGAGGTTGGAGCTTTATCGATTTGCTTGTTGTGGTATTTTGCCTTATCAATAACCAATACTGTATTAGGCTGTAGATTTGGTAACAACTGATTAGTGACCCATAAAATATAGTTTGTATTGTTCATATTGTCATGATAGTCTCCGGTTTTTGTCCTAGCCTTCCACATAGCCAAAGTGTTTGGGTAAAACCCTTGTTCCCCTCCAGCATGGACTATAATCAATCTCTCACCTTTGGATACTGGTGTATGCAAAATATTAGAGGATCCATCCAACCACATTTTTCCTTAAACATGATCCGAACATACATAACTCTCGTCCATGTACACTAAAGGTCTACCCTATAACCTGAATTTCTTTATTGACTGAAGGTAGGTGATTCTCTTTTCCCTAATCTCTGTCTTCAATGAGGATCTTCTGGTTATTTTCTGTCCTTTTCCAGGTAAATCCTAATTTTAAAAAAATCCTACGGACACTTGAAACACTTCCTTCAAAATTTAGTTTTTCCTCTTAGAGAATTTTGTAACAGTTTTGCCATTTGCAGCTTTCTGTTATATAAAAATCGTAAACAACTCTGCAAACAACTCATTCATCAAAATTGTCTAACCCAGTAACGGGCTTCTGTCTCTTACTGGTTTTTTAGGTGTTAAAAAAAATTTGTTGTCATCTTCACTTGGTGTCTAGTTCCCTGTTGATCTATGAAATAGTTCGTAGAGATACTCCGATTGCAGCTGCGGTCCGCACTCTCGCCTTCTGCATCAGTATTGTCACACCACTGTTACACTCTTCTCTCATAAATTTATAAACACTAGATACTATCTCCCTACTTGGACTATTTAAAACTTTACCTCCTATCCCTACTTTGGATTTAAGTTCTGCCATTTTCAAAACAATGAAAGAGTCACACTTAAAATCACTTTAGAAAACAACCCACTGTAACACTCCACTTGCAAAGCGACTGACAGTGTTTAGGATTGTCTCAGATTAGTAATAACAGCGCCATCCCCTGTTAGTCATCGACCTTCAACCGTGTGAGTTATCAAAAATGTTTACAGAACGATCTTTGCCTCTCCTCCACTCACCCCCCCCCCCCCCCCGCCTAAAGTGCTGCGCCAGGCCCAAGTGCCAGGTGAGCTAACGCCAGCTGTACTTTAATGTAACTTGACCAATAATTCTGCTAATCCATCTAAATGTCATAAAATAGTTTGCCCCAAATTTTAATTTAATTTTAATTTTAAATTTAATTTAAATTTATTAAATTATTAATTTAATAAATTATTAAATTTATTTAATTAAAATTTAAATTAAATTTTAAATTTAATTTAATTTTAAATAATTAAATGGCAATTATTTAAAAATTTTCTAGTCAAACATATTTAATATAAATCTAATGATAAGACCTCATTAATTTGTCATCCCATAAGTAACAAGTTTGTTGATATTTTAATTTTCATGATAGGATTTATTTTAATTTTCATGATAGGATTAAATGCAGCTAAAAACGTTATACTGCACAGTCCTCAATAAATAATATAAAACAATTAATTAGAGAATAAAGACATAAGATTAACAGGCATATTAAACACAAAACATTGCAGTGTAATTTTTTTTATATATACATGTTGAATTCCAATATAAAAATTAAAATGCTTAAAACTTTATTTTTAATTTGTTGGAAACTTCCAATGCTTCTAGTGTATAGTATCATTTCAGCAGGTATACAAGCTCTGGGTGTTACACACTACCTTAACCTACACTTTGATTAAAACGTTGTGTTTAAGAATAAGGTAAATCCATAAACTTTAATTGGCTGGATTAGGAAATCTTCTTCAAATGATAACAAATACAAACAACAAAAACAACAACAGATGAAAACTGACTGCTAACTCAAAAAAGAACAGTGGTCATGGAACAAAAAATGCTCAGACATAATTCATCATGAACGTTAGTCTCAGTCTCGGTGACAAATTGAACAATGCAACACTAATAAATAACTTTCAAACAAAAGCCAAAACTTATTTATTTATGAACTGATTTTTATAAAAGCAATATACATTTTTATTTGAAATATATCAGACTTTTGTCTTATACTATATTTTTGTCTTATACAACTTTGACAGATCGACACTATATTTTGAGAATCCTTATAAGTCCTGTCCCTTATAAAAATTCGTTGTAATGAAGGATCTGTAGTCCTTTGGGATGGCGTTTAGCACATCTCCAAAAGAAGTAATTAATATATTTTTTTATATCAAGTTTAACAGCTTTGCATGACAGCGAGAGATCAAAATTATAATGAAATTCTTTCATACAGTGATTTAAATAGCACAGTTTATTCTTTTTATTCCCTGATTAAAACTTGACTGGATCAACGTCTAAAAGATGTGACATGGTAGGTGATAAAGTATCCATCTTGATATAATGATCAGATTATACTTGAAGTCAGGGAAAAGATTAATTCAGGAAATTGTTTCTTGGATAGAAAGATTACAATATCTACAACATTTCTGACAAAGTAGGACCCAGATTGTAATGTTTAATTAAACGAGCACATAGCTGACTACAGTATTATAATGTTTTGTAACTAATAACTATGGACTGTAACTTTATACCAAATTCAGTAGCTCATATATTGTTACATGAATACAAAGGTTTCTTACTTTTATTAAACTGTTCAGTGTCTATTAAGAATATACAGTACAGTTTTATGATTTTTCAATTTATTTATTTTCTAATATCTCATATCTAAGTAAGCAGAAATCAAACTAACAATTACTCAACATATTCAACTTATTTTCACATAGTAAAATTAAGTTCTGGACGTCATTAAAATTATTCACATGACATCTTGTATAACCAGAAGGGCTAAACAAAGGCTTCACCTAGCTTTTACATAAGATAACTATTTTAGGTACAGTACAGACTCGTAAAGTTTCATCCAGACCAGTTTAGGGATATATATTTTATTAAAGCAATTGCTATATTTTAGCACACAATCATAATGTTCTGCAAGTTTATGTCCACTGTCCTTCATTAGTTTTTGTTTGCCATGATCATATATGGTGTCTTGATAAGCCAGAGCGATGCCTGTGTGATAAGCCACGCCTAACTGTTCACGTAGGTCACTATAGGTTGTTCTACCGCTCCTATGCCACAACTATGTGACATGTACAGTCAGCTGTTACTTGCTGTGTGACAAGGCTGATGGAACAACTATGTCCAATGCTTGTGCCACTCAGCTATCTGTCATATATATATATATATATATATATATATATATATATATATATATAGTCAGCTGTTACTAGCTGTGTGGCAAGGCTGATGGAACAACTATGTCCTATACTTGTGTCACTCTGCTATCTGTCATATATATAGTCAGCTGTTACTAGCTGTGTGGCAAGGGCGTAGCCAGGGGGGGTGCTGAAGGTGCTCCAGCACCCCCCGAAATTCTCATAAAATTAAATATTTTAACAATAACTAACTGAGGCTTTTTTTAACCTGCTCAATAAACCTGTGTTGATACCACGCCAGTTGGTTTAACGAACTAGTGAGAGAGGTTAGTTGGCACGGACTGTACGCAGCGTGACACTCAAACGAACGAGTCCTCTTTTATGGTTGAGTGTACGTACGGGCGGGGTCGACGACCCGGCTGCTACTCACTACCCAGCATGCCTAGCAACTAAACTCGCACATCAGTCGTCAGATCACACTCGTAGTGCTAGCACTGTTGTATTGCTGTGTCATGTGATTCTGTGTAGAGTTACTGTGTATTGTCTGCCATCAGGTCAGTGCGTTGTTTGTACGTTAAATATTTAAGTATAGTGCGATTATATTTGAAATAAAATATGAAACGTTGGCAGGTACAAAATAAAACTATTGCGAGTTATTTTTAAAACAAAAACAAACCAAAGTAGCAATTGAAAATGAAGCTTCAGCTTGTAGTTCAACTAATATTCAAGAGAATGAAAGCTCTGGCAGTGGTAGTTGTGTTGAAGTTGAAATTGGTAGTGGGAGTACTAAAAACACTAATTCACAGCCACAGGGGCAAAAATGTGGCGAGCTCTCTGAAAATGATATTGGTAAGATTTCAGAATTACTTTTTTCTCCTCATTCTATTAAAAATATGGACCAATTGAGGCGTAAAATATTGCTAGATGCAGATGCATTTACCCCAAGTGGAAACTTTAATTTTCCAACTAATATGGCAGGCGGGCAAAAACAAAAGTTTCAACACAACTGGCTCATAAAATACCCTTAGCTGGCGTATTCACAATCCTTTAATGGAGCTTTTTGCAAGTACTGTATAGTAATAATAATAATAATTTCTTTATTGTAATAAAACAATACACATTGTGTTACAAACGTCATCTTTAAAAGGTTACAGTGATAATAATAGTAATATATATATATATCAAGAAACTGAATAATTAATGAAAATGGAAACTGTAACATAAAATAATGCGACTACCTGGGTCGAAGCCAGTGTGATGAAAAGAAAAAGATTTTGGTTATTGCGGCCCATCCGTAAAACGGTGGGCCATGAACTCCCCCACCGAATAGAACGATCTCGAGATCAATAGCTGCTTGAGTTTTCTCTTAAACGTGGCTTTATCGGCCACAATTACTAAGCTGTTTGGGAGTCGGTTTAACACCCTGACGCCAACCTGTGACGGAAGGTTATTGAAGGCGGATGTTCTATGTTGTTGCTGGCGATATGTGTCTCTACCCCTAGTATTGTAGTCGTGGATATCTACACCTTGGGTGAGATTGCCACTGAAACGACAGTAAACTGCCACCTCAAGTAAGTAGAGGCAGGGTAAAGTTAAAAGACCGAGCTCCCTAAACGCATCCCTACACGACTCTCTGTGCCTCAAACTCGCGAGAACTCTGACCGCTCTCTTTTGCAGTCGAAACACTCTTGAAAATCTAGAATCTGCACAGCTCCCCCACAGACGTATTCCGTAGGACAGATGTGGGTAAATTATACCAAAGTAAGTAATTTTTAGAATTCCCAATGAGCAGAACGAGCAAGGGATCGCAGGACATAGATAGCCGTCGACACCCTGGAGCAGACACTGTTGACATGATTGTCCCAGGTCAAACCTCTATCAACTCGCATCCCTAAGAAACTAGTACAATCCACATCTTTCAAAAGATGTCATCTGCCATAACGGACAGTGGCGTGTCAGCACCAAGTTGTCTTAGACAGAAGTAGACAAAATTTGACTTAGTGCTGTTCGTTTGTAGATTTAATTGTTCAAAAAATTGAATGCACGAATTTAACTGGATATATGTGTTGATTTTAAGTTCCTTTACCGATTTATTTTTTATACAGATTGTCGTATCATCAGCGTACTGAATAATGTTATGTGCTTGCAGTGAGAAACTTAAATTATTTACGTAGATTATAAACAATGCTGGGCCAAGGATAGAGCCCTGTGGGACCCCTCGGCCCACACTGATAGGTCGCGAGAGGCTGTTTGCAATCTGAACACGCTGACTGCGACCGGTGAGGTATGACCCCAGCCACTTGAGTGGGAGTCCACGGACCCCACCCGTCTCCGATACGCGCAATAGAGTGGCATAATCGACACAGTCGAAGGCCTTTGAGAGATCGAGAAACACGCTAAGTACCCGCTCTCCACCCTCTAAGCCCTCGACAACCGACTCCACCAGTGAGGTCACTGCGTCGATGGTGGACTTATTTTTCCGAAACCCGAATTGCTGAGAGCATAACAAGTTAAAAGAATTGAAAAAAGTCATAAGTCTGCTGAGGAAAATCTTCTCGTAAATTTTACTGAGTGTAGGCAAGATAGAAATTGGACGATAATTTTCAACCAGGAATATCAAAAAGGACTATAGCTTTTTGTACTGAAAGCGTAGGCAAAGGGAGTCATGAAAGTATAGGTTCGTTAGTTAGCTCACCATTTACGAAATGGCAAAGTGCATTGGAAAAATTTAAAGTTCACGCCAGTACTAACTATCACAAGAAATGCACTGCTTCGGCTGAACACTATTTGAATGTTTTACGTATGAAAATGGACAGTGTTGCATCTCAAGTTGACACACAGAGAAAAAACTGGTTGTAGAAAATAGAGAGGCCTTGAAACCCATAATTGAAACAGTGATTTTTTGTGGGGAAAATGAGCTTCCTTTGCGAGGCAAGGAACACGATCCCGAAAACTATGGTCCAGTTCTCTTGGAAAAGCCGCATCACAAGGATGGGAAGTTCAGGGCTCTACTAAGATATAGAGCAAGTAGTGGGGACGAAAAATTGAAAAATCATCTACTTAAATCACCAAGAAATGCAACCTATGTGAGTGCTTCCATACAAAACGAGATTTTAGGTATTTGCTCAAAAATTATTCAAGACAAAATTGTAGAGAATGCAAACACATCTGGTGCCTTTACAATAATTGCAGACGAAACTTTAGATGTCTCGGGCACAGAGCAGCTCTCTTTGTCTGTACGTTTTGTTGATGAACAAAACACAGTTCATGAGGATTTCCTTACTTTTGCACCTGTAACTGACATGACTGCCGAAGGTATTACAACTGTTATCTTAGGCCAATGTACAAAACTAGGTCTTGAAATGGAAAAGTTGGTTGGTCAAGGGTATGATGGAGTTAGTACTATGAGTGGGCAATTTAACGGCGTACAAGCTAAAA
>JAQJVL010002291.1:0-80000 GCA_035578905.1 Stictocephala bisonia
TGCTAAATTACAGTACTAATTTGTTAGTGATTTTTTTACATTAAATCTAAAATTTATCAGTAATTTAAATAAAAGGGCCTGATCTACTGAATATGTTTAGACCAAAAAGAACTATTTTCCTCAATTAGAAATACAGTATACATGTGATGTTTGCGTATATAGATATAGATCTGATGTTTGAGTCAGAACAAACCTTGCAAAATCATAAATTAAGTTACCTCTGAGTACAACTTGAGTAAGGTCAGACTTCGTTAAATCCAATGCCTGATGCCTTATCTGTGACTATAATTTGTCCAAACAGCCGTGCGCCCTGAAGGATTAGAGCGACCCTCGCTCCCCCACTCGCAGGCACACTCACACGCGCGGCCCGGCCACCTGCCGCTAATGGTTCTTCTATGAATCACCAACTAGCCCTTGTAGTACAAAATCAATTTTTTTTAACTGTTAACTTTACTTAATTTGTACTCTAATAACTGAATTCTAAATATTATTCCTTGGAAAATGAGTCCAAACACGGTATAATTGTGACAACTCTAAGAGGTTTTATGGTCAGTAGGTTACAAAATTATAAATTTGACTATTTAAAAATGGTTATAGACGTTTTATTTGAATTCACACGATCAGAATACATAATTACAGTAATTCCAGTTGAGATTTAAATTAATGAAAAAATAAACTAAATCATAAATAATAGAACATATTCCAAGAGGAAAATAATAATTATTACAAATTCATTTTGCAACGTTACTGTATAATAACTCAAAATCAATAAAATAATATTTTAAATCATAAAAATAACACAAACATATTTACATAACCATCCTATGTTAAGAAGGCTTCTTACGAGTGTCTTCTAACATTTCCGACATGTGCAAAAACAATAAATTAATCAGAATCAAGATAAAAGGGAACGTAAACTGAAGTAAAACAAAATAAAAACAATTAGTAATTCGTTATGTTACTTTACAATATCTGTAAAATCAAGAAAATAATATTATTAAACTAACACGAGCATATTTACATAGCAACATAGCCAAGGAGGTTTCTTAAATGTGTCTTCCCCGGCATTGGTCATAAGTGTAAAGAGACTCACACTTAACGGAGGTGAAATCTGTAAAGTGACTCACACTTAAGGGATGTGAAAACAAGTTAGTGATGAGTTAAACTCCGTGGTGGTCGGCACAGTATATCGGGAGAAGTAGTGCGTTTCTGTTTTCATATTGACTGTATTTTTTTGTTTTGTTATAAGTGTAGTGTTCCTTATGTGTGTGTTATTATTTGACAGAAATGTCTTCAGGAAAATCACAACAAATTCTACATTCTCAAGCAAGAACAATAGTAGCTTCAGTGATCCAGTACTTTTATGTAGAAAAAAATAATATGGGTCCTTTGAAGGATGTGAAAAAGGTTTTGGAAAGAGTGTCGGATGCCTGCAATGTTCCATATGGAACTGTTAAGCGAATAAACATTCAATTAAAGGAGGAAACCACGTCAAATGAGATAGAACAAACCAGTGAAGGGTACACCGAAGCTGTAGAGGCAGAGCAACCTACTCAAGATGGGGAAAACTTTACCAACTCGACACAAAATAAAAGGCGCATATTGATCACCACGCCACGAAAGAAAAAGCCACGAACGCCTCGGAACTGACCAGTTACAGAAGTCGATGATTTTCAAAAATCAGCGATACGTCGCCACATCATGGCATACTACGAAAGGAAAGAAGTGTCAACCTTGAGAAGACTACAGGGATCCCTCCAAGATGCTAGTCTTTTTAATGGCTGTAAGTCATCCTTAGCCACCGTTTTAAAGGCTTTAGGATTCGCTTATAAGAAGTTTAACAGTAGGAAGGTGTTAATGGAGAAACCATCTATAGCCCTCAAGAGATGCCAGTTTCTTCGGAAAACACATAACTTAGATTTAAAAAACACAGTGTTCTTGGATGAAACCTGGTTTAATGAAAACATAAGTCATGAGAAAGGATGGACCGATGGAAGTGTTAAAGGAACGTTGAATGCCCCCCTTGGAAATGGGAATCAATACATTAATCCCCGTGTTACCTCCCAGCAGCACTATTATTATGGATAATGCTCATTATCATTCGCGAGTGGAAAATAAGGCACCCACATCAAGTTCTACCAAAGCAGAAATGATAAACTGGCTGAATGATAAAGGAGTGTGTTTTCCACCAGACCTGAAGAAGCCTGAGCTGTACAATGTCGTGAAGATGCACAAACCCCGGCATCCTACTTACGTCATTGATTCTAAAGCAACAGAGCTAGGATTCAAAGTAATCCGCCTTCCCCCGTACCATTGCCAGTATAATGCTATTGAAATGGTATGGGGGTATTTGAAGAAATGCGTGAAGGATTGAAACCAAACTTTTAAGGTGAATGCCTTAAAAGTACTATTTTTCGAAGCCGTATCTGCTGTAACACCTGAACTATGGAATAAATACGTTAAACATGTGAAAAACTTAATGGAAGAGTACTGGAAAAGTGAGGGGCTCAACGATCTGAGTGTTCGTGAATTCATCATAAACTTGTCCTGGTGATACAGACTCAGAAAGTGACAGTGACAGTAACACTGAAGATGACGACGACTTTGGATGCGAAATTTTAAAATAAGTAAGTGACCTTTCCTTACCCTCTGTTGTGTCTTTCATCTGTATGTAAATTTTCCAACTTCAGCTTTCTAAATTAACTTCCGTATTGGCATAGTAAGTTACATTTTTATAAAAATTGTTTTTTGGCTTAACATTGGATGTCTGTAGAAAATACGCTTGTAATAAGTTTACTCTTAGTAAACGTTCCATGTTACATTGACTTTGAATTTATTTATTTATTGTTTGGCATACGTTGAATTTTATGAAGACACATTTAAGAAACCTCCTTGGCTATGTTGCTATGTAAATATGCTCGTGTTAGTTTAATAATATTATTTTCTTGATTTTACAGTTATTGTAAAGTAACATAACGAATTACTAATTGTTTTTATTTTGTTTTACTTCAGTTTACGTTCCCTTTTATCTTGATTCTGATTAATTTATTGTTTTTGCACATGTCGGAAATGTTAGAAGACACTCGTAAGAAGCCTTCTTAACATAGGATGGTTATGTAAATACGTTTGTGTTAGTTTTATGATTTAAAATATTATTTTATTGATTTTGAGTTATTATACAGTAACGTTGCAAAATGAATTTGTAATAATTATTATTTTCCTCTTGGAATATGTTCTATTATTTATGATTTAGTTTATTTTTTCATTAATTTAAATCTCAACTGGAATTACTGTAATTATGTATTCTGATCGTGTGAATTCAAATAAAACGTCTATAACCATTTTTAAATAGTCAAATTTATAATTTTGTAACCTACTGACCATAAAACCTCTTAGAGTTGTCACAATTATACCGTGTTTGGACTCATTTTCCAAGGAATAATATTTAGAATTCAGTTATTAGAGTACAAATTAAGTAAAGTTAACAGTTAAAAAAAATTGATTTTGTACTACAAGGGCTAGTTGGTGATTCATAGAAGAACCATTAGCGGCAGGTGGCCGGGCCGCGCGTGTGAGTGTGCCTGCGAGTGGGGGAGCGAGGGTCGCTCTAATCCTTCAGGGCGCACGGCTGTTTGGACAAATAATCCTCTCCAAGAAAAAAAATTGAAGCAAATCTGCCGGATATAACACTGAATATAACCAGATGAACTCTGGATATATTTTGCTAATTGTTTTAATATATAGATAATATTTTGGATAGTAAGTTCATATAATATTTAAATCTTATATAAAATATTTAGTTATAAGACAATGTAAAATACTGATTAAATGATTATATTTTTATTTGAAACCATTTCTATTATTAGTACAAATACTAAACAATAAAATAAAGTTTCGAAGTGTGGAATAGTTGTATTGAGATTGACATTGTTATTTATTTTTTTAAGAATATAAATATTTGTTGACAATTATTAGTCTGAGTAATGTATTACGGTTCCTAAGGCTAACCTCTTTTTTTAACTAAGGCTAGCCATATAACCAGATACAACCTAATTTTATTTGGAATATTGTTCTATAATTACAATTTTACAGAATTAAAAAAACTAATTTGTGACTATAGTATAAAACTTTACATATTTCAAACTGCACCCAATGTAAGTGCAATTTATAGATATTAACTGAGTTGTGTACACAACTATTATATTAAAAGGTGTGAAAATGTAATGTAAGAGATTAAATATGTTTGTAAATATTAAATGTTACTTTAACCCTGAATTAGCATTATAAGGTATGTGCAAGATTTTTGAATGTCAATTTAAATGGGCTTTGAACTGAATATATTTGGTTAAAAAACAATATATGAATGCAATGTATATAAAAGAATAGTTTATGTAAATAAGATTTATATAACCTGTGGTATATATGGTACTTATAATAATACCAATCTTCTGGTGTTTCTGTATTATCAGGGGTACTTTCATATAAGAGGAACCTTGTACCTGCTCTTCATGGATAACACATTATAATTGATTTCATTCTTTAAATCATCTTAGCCTTCTGGTGTTGCCTACTTGAGTTTATGCACAAATATAAACTACATAAAAGTATAAACAAATATAAACAAATAAAATTAAAAACTCAACAAGATGATTTAATGGATGAAATTGATTAGCTTATGACTGTCTAGTTATATGCAGAACCTAAAATAAAGACTCTTTCTTTTTTGTAGACTGCAAATTTAACAATTTATATCTTTTAACTAACTCTGTCAAAATTAATTAATACCTATCTTCATTTTGCATGTTTTATACAAAATGGAATTACTTCCCGCTTATGTAAGAACTTCAAATTACCTTCTATGGTAGATTGTGTATTACATTAAATATGCAGTAATTGCATGTTATGCTCATCTACTGGTATTCAAATGGCTATGGAAAATAACAAAAAAGTTGATGAAGTAAATCAATCAGCTGTTTTGTCTGACCAGCTGAGGCCGACAGCATTTCCTGCAGAGGAGGATGTGAGGCAGAGGAAACCTTTGTACAAGGGAGAACAGCAATTCAACTCAAGGAATAAAGTAATCTATGACTAATTACTTAGGGATTGTAAATGCTGAACATATCTGAAATGTCTTAAGCTAAAGTAAAAAAGGTCTTAGTATGATGATAGCTGAACAACAATAACAACAGTACTTTAGGAAGATTTCTGTGTTATATTTTATTTTTAATATTTTGTTGGAATATAGTTTTTAAATAGCCCTTACTTCCTATTGAAGATTCAATTATACATTTCTTAACACACAACTTTCATGTACTAGGATATAGATTGACCTAACCAAACAACCTCTGAAGGATGGCTTTAAAAAAACATCATAAAATATAACAACTTAAAAATCCCACTTACAACCTAAACACCTACCCAAGATAATGTGATAAAACCAACTACACCTTCCATGGTAAAAACGTTTTGGAAAACTACATGTTAGTGTCTGCCAATGTTATATGTGGAATTTTTCATTCTAAATTGTATACAACAGCTACCATATAGCCTACAGGGTAGAAAAAAATGGAAACGCTATCACAATGTTATTTTTTTCCACAGATAATTTGATAATTTAATTTATTTTAATAATTGCGTTCCATAAAGTATCATTTCTTATCAGAATAATTTAATAAAAACTGTTAAATAGCAGAGAAATAATACTGTTCAAATTAGTTACTTTGAAGTTCAAATGACCGCTACTCTGGAAAGGATAAACCTTTCGAAGTCCGTTTGCGGCAATTAATTTCTCTCGAATAGACCTTACATTTGATACCAAACTCGAAATAGGCTTACGTTGAAGATTTTCGTTCAACTCCTTGTGGGCCGTCCCCCTGAAAAGATGAAATGTGGCTAATGGCATCAAAAAGTATGTTCTTTGTAACTATGATCATATACAAGATTTTACTTTTATACGTGAAGTCATATAAAAGTTGTGAAAGCATTTCCTTATTTTTTTCTATCCTGCATAGGCTAAATACATAGAAAAAAGTTCTTCCTCTTTCTAGTTCTTTTTTTCCTTTCAAAGTTCCAACCATTATTAACTACAGCTCTTTCAAAATGGATTAAAAAGCACGAACTAGTTTTCCCAATGTTCCAGGAAATATTCTTAGTGTAAAAAACAAAAGCTTTTGTGCTGAAACTATGGTACCAGTTTGACTTAGTCCTGAAACTGTGGGGGTGGTCCATAAATGGTGTCAAACCTAGGCCTATAATTTCAAATTTATAAGTTGATGAAATGTTATACTTTATTTATTATGGCCCATTTCTAATTTACAAAGATCACAAAAAATAATTTTCATGGACCCACTTTACTCATTGACTTTTTGATGTATCGAAAATCAATTATTTTATTGGTTACCCATTCACGCAGTGTTCAGAGTTAACCTTCGTGAACTTGAATTTTCATATCTTTTCTGTTATAAATCCTGTTTGAATTTATAACTTGTTGTTATATCCTGTTCAAAACTGTCACAAACCAGGTTTGTAAACGATATATAAAATATAAGGATGAAATTTGTCTACCAAATTCTTTACAATTTATCAAACCACCAAATGATGTAATTACTAATAAATAAATAAATATAACGATGTATAATAAATAAATATTTATCTTTACACTTCAAATTATTTAGTAACTACAAATAACAGTTAATACCTTACATATTCAAAGATTAAATAGTTTGAACACTAAACTTTAGAGAAATTAAAATTGCTAACACCACCTTATATGATGAATTTCATTCTATAATAATAACTGTCTACAAACATAAATCATATGTAAAAGTGTTAATGAAAGTTTGAACATGAATTCATTTCCATGAAATTCACACTCAACCCAGTGTACATCCTCTTACATAGATTTACTTTAAAAAAGTATACTATATTATTATGTTCATGTACTAAGTTTAAAACTTAGAAACATTGTTTAGAACTTAAAATATTATTACATTAATTTCACTGATACTGAAATATTTGTTTTCATTATACATTATTGAAAAAGTGACCAAGAATCAATTTATTTCAATGTGCAAAAAATAAAATACAGTTTAATGCCATATTTTTATTGAATATTAGAAAATAAAATATATGTTTCTTACAACCAACTAATAATAAGTCATCAAATTAATGAAATAAATACAAAATAAAAAAATGTAGCCTAGAATGAGAAGATATCAATGGCAATTGTTCAATGCTGCCATTTTATTAAATGTCTTTAAGAAGATTAATTTTTAAAAGAGGATCTTTCATCAGTGTTATTTCTTTGCATCATTTTGGTTGACTTATTTAATTGTTTATCACCAATCATAAACCGTAATTGAAAAAATCTATTTTTTTAGATTTTTTTTGGATTTTTTAGATTAGATATTTAATTTTTAGGTTAGATGAAATTTCATATCAGGTGATATTAAATCCCTTTTTTGAACTTGTTTGGCACACGAATTTTAAAAAAGAATTGTTAACGATCACCTTTAAACATGAAAAATATTCATGATCTATTCTATGATCCAACTTATGTGTGATTTCTTTGTGTCCTTGCCTTGTGATATATTAACGTAACTACTGTATTGTGCTATAGGTGAGACCAACTCCTGTCGCAGTTGAGCAGCCCCAGTTTTCTCGGCAACCTCCTCAGCAGTCTCAATCCCAGTTCAACCGTGCCCAATCAGTAGTAAGAGCCCCTGCTAAGCCTGTCTACAGCACAAGTGGTAAAGATGGTTTCGAGAAACCAGAAAGACAATATCAAAGGACAAAAAAACCTGTAGCTCAGGTAATTACTTCCCTTTTTTTATTTTCATTTTATCAAATGAATGTACAATGAGAATCACAAGGTCATAAAATGATCACAGATTACCTGCTTCCTTTCTTTTTTATAAAGAGTGTTGAAAAATCCTCAAATGGATTCTTTTCTGCATTGAAAGGTCCTTGAAATAAAAAAAATTATTTCAATGCCTAATCTAAATTTCTCAACCATTTCTTAACCATTCGGCTCAGAATGACACACAAAGAACATCATGGTCTATTGTAATGCAACAATACTGATTCACCATTGGAGTTGAAATGGACAAGCGGTCTAAGGTGTTGTACTGTGGCCAGGTACAAAGCCAAAGATTGTCAGTTTACATCCAACTACAGCTGGAATATTTTCTTTCCAACTTAATTGAGGCTTCAGTATAGTCAAAGAGAGAGCCCATCTTAAATAAACAGTGTTCGGCTTGGGTGTAAGTTGTTAGGATCAGTGTTTCTATTACAGATGTACGGAAAAACACTGTTTTTAAATTTTGTATGATTCTTTTTGATTCTTAGGAGGAAAACACATTTTTTCTGATATGTTACATATATTACAGGAAAAATAAAAATACACATTAGTAATCAGTTCATATAATAATATATGACAAAACGTGAAAATTAATGTTTGGATACTAAAAATTAGGCAGATAAAAATAATTCCTATACCAAAGGGTTAAGAAATCATAACCTTTATTGTTAAACATTATTGTTTAAGAGGGTCATCTAAATACAAAGCTCAGAAATTACTTCTTCATATTTTACAGGTGTTAAGGCGGTACAGAGAGGACAATGAGGATGGCAGTATCACTTGGGGATTTGAGAATGACGATGGCTCGTTCAAGGAAGAGACAATCGGTACCGACTGCGTTACATACGGCAAGTACGGCTACATCGATCCTGATGGCACTCGACGTGAATACACCTACAGTACTGGCATTCCCTGTGATAAGACTGAGGATGCTCAAACCCAAGGTAGTGAGGGATACATCGACTATGCAGAAAATAAGTATGTCCTACCCAACGGAGACAAAATTGATCTGAATAAGATGGGTAAGAGTTCACGCAGACAAGTTGCTGCTCAGCCACAACAGCAGTATAGAAGTTGAGTGAGTTATAGAACTATGTTGGACTGAGCAGATGTCACTATAAGACTGCACGTCACTTACATAGTAATGAGGGATTCTGATTAAAATATGGATAATAGTTCATCTCTTAGACATTGAACAAATCGTTAAACGTAAAAAATGTTAACTTTAAAATACTATGAAGATGAAATATACAATACTGTATTTATGTTATTATAAATATAATCAGTGAAATTTTTTATGTTAAAAGCAGTTTAAAAACGTAGGAAATTATGATTCCTTTATTAAGTCAGTGTCATGTAATTAAACTAAGACCAAATTTTCTTGTTTATATCTTCACTAAAACTGTACTATAACCATAATACTTTTTTATTTTTTAAAGAACTGTCAATATTTTTAGGTTTTATAAAAACATATCATTTTAGATTGCTTATGTTTGCACATACTATATAATGTAGGTCTGGATTTTAAAAATCCAATATTATATCCTATTAAAAAGAATATTATAATGGAAGAAACTAAGCAGCATATCTATATAATAATAGAACTGCAAAAATTTGAATCTAATTCACATTACAAAATTAAGTTGTCATAAGTAAATATTCATACTTCTTTGGTTTTAAAAACACTTGTTAGCTATTGAATATTCTTTAAATTTTACAACAGCCATATATATAGTAAGATAATGTACCTAAGTACAAATAAATAAATCCATTTTTTAGAATATTTTGGTTCCATTTCATTCTCACTGTATCCTTTACAAAATAAAATTATTATGTAATTGTGAATGCTATATTCACAAAAAATAGCGAAATTCTTACTAAAACTCAACTTCTCAGGATGACAGGTTGATCCAGAGAAGATCAATCTGGTTACATAATCATAATCATTCTTTATTGTCACATAAATAACGTTTACATTTTAGCATTGCTAAAAAACAGGTGACATTGTCAGTATATTTACAAGAGTATAGTTCATATGAAATATGTACTTTTTGTCGTACAATAAATAATATTTATGCTATGATATAAATAACAAAATTTTTTTAACTATCACACACCATCACAAAAAGCTCTCAACAAAATACAATAAAAATAGGTTTTTAATCCTTAGTAATACAAATTAGCTTAAACAAATTCATCTAACCTATAGCAATTTTTTTCCAACAGGAAATTGGAAACTGTACTTTTGAAGGACTTGTCTCTTACAAGGCATTTTATGTTTGAAGGCAACTTATTAAATGCTCTTTTCCCCATATATAATGGTGATCTTTCAGTTAACGACAATCTATGGATAGGATATTGAAGATCATTTTTGAATCGAGTGTTGTATTTGTGATGAAACTGCTGGTCCGATATTAGGTCAAAATTGGTGTGCACTAACATAAGAACTTTGTAAATATATAAACTAGGTATTGTCAAAATATTTAAGTCCTTGAAAATTTGCTTGCAAGGTGCTCTCCAAGATGAGTTTGTCATGATTCTTAAGAGCCTCTTTTGTATTTTAAATATAATTTCAGATTGACAAGTACAACCCCAAAACTCGATTCCATAAAAAACTATAGGGAAAAAATAGGCATAGTAAACCATCATCTTCGTTTTCAAATTGACTACATCTTTGAGGACCCTCATTTGGAAACAAGACGAATTAAGCTTTTTTGAAATATTTTCTATTGCAGTATTCAATTTAAAATTAGCATCCAAATCTACTCCCAAAAACTTAACACTTTTTGCCAAATTCAAGCACTGCCCTTGAAAATTAATATCTCTGTCAATTTTTAAAATATTTTGTGGAGTGCTGAATTGTAATATTTGTGTTTTACTGCAATTCAATTTCAGACCATTTGCTTCAAACCAATGTGTAAGTTCTATTAAAGATTGATCAATATACTTTTCTAGTTCACTATTGCTATTCGCTTTTATAATTGCCGTAGTGTCATCAGCGTACAATATTAAGCTATGAGAAATATTAATTGGTAAGTCATTTATGTACAAAATAAATAATAAGGGGCCCAGAATAGATCCTTGAGGTACCCCCACCTGTATTTTTTTCCATTCAGACTTTGTTTTGGTATTATTTTTTACTATTACCTAGATTTTCTAGATAAGACCTAATCCATTCAACTGCTTTCGATGAAAAATTATAGAAGTAGAGCTTGTTCAACAAAAGGGTGTGATCAACACAATCAAAAGCCTTGGACAGATCACAGAACACCCCAGCAGTGCTCTGCGATCCATCCAAGGCCCAAGAAACTTCCTCGCAAAGCTTTGAAATTGCACTTATTGTACTTCGGCCCTTTCTAAACCCAAACTGATCATCCACCAATATTTTACAATGTTCCAAAAAATAAGAGATTTGAAGCAATGCAGATTTTTCAAATATTTTTGAAAAAGAGGGTAACACTGAAATGGGTCTATAATTATCTGGATAATGTCTTTCTCCCTTTTTGTAAAGTGGCTTCACCTCAGAATATTTTAAATTGTCTAAAAAGTGTGAATTTTGAAAAGATTGGGTTATAATTACACTAAGTGGTTGTGAAATCAGATCTGAAACTCTCTTTAGTAAATCTAATGGAATTTCATCCCACCCTACAGTTTTTTTATTTTTCAGACATTTTATTATTTGCGTTACCTCATTCGAACTAACGTTTTTAAAAGTAAACTCTATATCCCCGACTTGTGGAACATTTTGGAGAAGCCTGAAAGCTTCATTGTATACTGGTGAAACTCCTACATCATGAGCCGTTTCTGTAAATTTATTATTAAAAAATTCAAAAATTTCACTTGGATCACTGACAGGCTTATTTTCTAGAATTAGGTCTGGTAGATTGTTACTTTTATCTTTATTACATCCCAATTCCGATCTCACAATACTCCATGCAGCTTTACTCTTATTTTCTGCATTTTTCAAGAAATGTGAATTGCTAATTAATTTGGCCTTGTTACAGACAGATCTAAATATACATTTATACCTTTTAACATAATTTATGAAATTTATGTCATTAGATTCTTTGGCTAGTCTACTGAGTTCCCTCTTTCTTTTACTTGAAACTCGGATACCTTGAGTTACCCAGTTTTTAACTTTCTTCCCATTTTTATTTTTCTTCATAAAAAACTTTATAGGAAAAACGTCTTCAAACAGGTTTTGAAAATTTCCAAAGAAAGATAGGCAATTTTGTTGTAACGAACAATGAAAACCAACTCCCGAATCCATATGCCTTAACCTCTCAGTAAAAATTTCAATATTTTCATCAGAAAAAAATCTACTTTTGTATTGAAAGTTACCAGAGCCTTGGTTACATTCAGATTTGCAGTCTAGCATATTAATAAATAAAGCTCTGTGATCAGATATACCCAATTCCAGATTCATTGTGAGCCTAGAATCCTGTGACATGACTTTCCGAGTAAAAATGTTATCTATACATGTTTTTGTCGATCTAGTTATTCGAGAGGCAGATAAAAAATTGATGTGATAACCATGACTTTCTAAAAGGGACATTAATTTGATTCTTAGTTGTGGATCCTTAAAATTTTCTGAGAAATCCACATTAAAATCGCCTGTTATGTAAACATTCCCGACCGATTTTATTCTATGCAAAACATTTAACATTGACTCAAATTTCAATAAAAACTGTTTAAAATTTGCATTGTTTGGTACTCTGTACACAGTAATAATTATTACTTTTTTAAATAAAATTTCAATACATGATATTTCAGAAACAGATTCTTCATTAAGACAACACAGATCATCTCTTACATTGAAATCCAAATAGTTTTTAATTAAGATGCAAGAACCACCGTGAATGCCTTCTTCTCTTACAGAAAAATGAGCAAGTTTGTAGTTAGGGATAGAGTTCATTATATGTTACAAGACATTACAAGACATTACCTCTTTATTTGTAAATTCTTAAGAATTGTAATTCTTAAGAATTTACAAATACAATTTTGTATTTGTATACAAAATTGTAATACAATACAATCTACAAATTTAAAAATTGTAAATCTTAAGAATTACAATAGCGTAATTTATTTTTCTTGCTTTACATATCTTCGTGTACAAGGTCAAAATATTCTTGCATTAAGTGGAGTGAATGTTTCTCCAGCCTTTGGATCGTCAGTAATCCAAAAGTTGCAATCAGCAAACTCCAAGCATTACAATAATGCCAGTATATCAAGAACCACAAGATCCTCCTGATAATGCTAGCCTCCTTCGTCCTATGCAGCTTTCCTGAATTTTTCAAAAAGTCAAAAACTTGTATTTAGACAGTTTGCTTGTAGAAGTCTAATTTAAATTAAATGACTGAGGACTTTTCATTAAATTCCTTCCGAAAACATTATCTGGTAGAAATTAATAATACCTCTAATGCCATACAAATGTTAAGTTAAATAGCAATTTTTTAGACTAAATTCTTTTTATATTAGAGTTCTACTAATCTAAAGCTTTGATAAGAGGGACTGAATAACTTGAACAGCCTAACAGGGCAGAAAACTCAGCGAGTAACGCAAGCAGTGCACTCAACAGGAGATCAAGTAAGTACATGTTTGGTAAGTGTTTGTAGCTAGCCTTTGTTAAATGGTGTATTCTTAGGTAACAAATAGAAGTTGGTACAGTAATAACTTGAACAGCCTAACAGGGCAGAAACCTCAGTGAGTAACGCAAGCAGTGCACTCAACAGGAGATCAAGTAAGTACATGTTTGGTAAGT
The DNA here is from genome assembly GCA_035578905.1 of Stictocephala bisonia. Lineage (NCBI taxonomy): Eukaryota > Metazoa > Arthropoda > Insecta > Hemiptera > Membracidae > Stictocephala > Stictocephala bisonia. Next base: position 13,620 of record JAQJVL010002291.1, read on the forward strand.
GTTTGTAGCTAGCCTTTGTTAAATGGTGTATTCTTAGGTAACAAATAGAAGTTGGTACAGTAATAACTTGAACAGCCTAACAGGGCAGAAACCTCAGCGAGTAACGCAAGCAGTGCACTCAACAGGAGATTAAGTAAGTACGTGTTTGTAGCTAGCCTTTGTTAAATGGTGTATTCTTAGGTAACAAATAGAAGTTGGTACAGTAATAACTTGAACAGCCTAACAGGGCAGAAACCTCAGCGAGTAACGCAAGCAGTGCACTCAACAGGAGATCAAGTAAGTACATGTTTGGTAAGTGTTTGTAGCTAGCCTTTGTTAAATGGTGTATTCTTAGGTAACAAATAGAAGTTGGTACAGTAATAACTTGAACAGCCTAACAGGGCAGAAACCTCAGCGAGTAACGCAAGCAGTGCACTCAACAGGAGATCAAGTAAGTACATGTTTGGTAAGTGTTTGTAGCTAGCCTTTGTTAAATGGTGTATTCTTAGGTAACAAATAGAAGTTGGTACAGTAATAATGATGAAAAACTCTTTTTATTCATTTTTACTTCTTTCCCAATAACCTGAACATTTTGCAAACAACATCTGGTCCGAATGTGGACTAATATGTTTAGGTTTGTTGCACTCTACCGAACTATGGTAAATGGAATCTTAATTGTGAGCAAGTTTTAACTGATTTTTAACCCTTTATATGCAGTATTAAAGTACGAATATGAATTTAGTGTAAATTTACAATAGATTCATTTACAAATAAGAAAATGAGATAAGTTGCTTTGAAACCACAACTTTACGGTTACGTTTAAAATTAAATTGATACGCATGTAACATTTAGTTAAATTTACTTTAAGGGGTTAAAAAAACCCCCTTCATTACAAACTTCTTTAGACACAATATAATATATATAAAGAACAACACTTAGCAATCCTTGTGTTTTTAATTTTTGATTGCTAAGTGTTGTTCTTTATATATTAAGCAATCTAATGGCTACAAATGTCAAACAATATAATGAGTAAAATGTAACAATTATTCATATCTGACTGATGTTTATCTGAACATAGTTGACAGGGAATGATGCTTCAAGTGTCAGGGATGGTATGGCTTGTTTGTTGGGTTTCTACCAATGTTCTCTGCTTCCTGTATGGTGTCTGGCAGTTTTGTGTTCAAGGTTTCAGGGCAGTAAAGAGACAAACCAGCACCCATCAAAGCAATCACTCCATACAACACAGTTGGTTCTATATAGTCTGCCTGAAAAATTGAAAATCATATAAACTTAATAAAACTGTAGTTCCACATTAAATATTCAATTACAAATTATATAGCATTGATATTTTAAGGATATACAGGTTTTATTTGAATAGTAAATGTTTGCATAGGATGGGTTTTTGTATACATAAAAAATCTCTAATGACAGAAATATTGATTTATTGATATCAATTTAAACATTTGTTCAGTCAATGCTGGATTTTAAAATATGTTCATGTGTTTAAGTTTTGTACTACTTAAAACAAGACTTCTGTGTTTGTTTCTCGGCAGGTTAAAAAAAAAATGTTAAATGGAGGCTGTCTCCTAAAAATGTTGATATACAATAACTGTAGGTAATGTTTCAACATCACTTACAGATCTCTTAAATACAACATTAATAATAAGAACTCTTAAACACAAAATTATTGATGTTGTTTTGTTTTATATATGAAAAAAAGCTTTAAAATGGCAACACTACATGCCTTTTATAGACAATTCTATCCTGTTAAAGCGCAAGTTATAAACGTTAAAATACATGGGATTCTATTTCAAGGACTATGGGACACTACTGCATGCTTTGTGTGTGAACCTTGTCATTTGCTACAATCACGAAAGAAGCTCGGCCTGCAGCTTCACCTGGGACTCTACCTTTAGCCCCTTTGTCGAACTCGGTATGTGGCCTCATGGGGAGCTCTGCTACAGTCCCCTTTATCGAACTCAGTCTACGACCTCGCAGGGGAAAGTTCGACGCAACCGGCCTCACCAAGGCACTTTGTTACAGTCACATGTCTGGATCTAAACATGTAACCTCGCAAGGAAAATCAGCCTATGGCCTCGCCAGGATATGGGCAGTGGAGCCCATAAGCATAGTCTTTTCTAAAATCTCAGAGTATATTAGTAATTAAGAGAAGATTAACTTTAATTTGATACCACACTTGGGTGTATTAGTTTAACATTACCCAAATTTGTGTTTTGGAGCATATTTGGGGGGGGGGGGTATGGTGGGCAGAGCCCTTAAACGTTGTCTCTTCCAAACTACACTATAATGGTATAATGTGCTTTAGGAGATAAACACCTATAGTTTGATACCACACTTGGGTGTTTTATTTTAGTACTACCCTTTTTTTGTTTTAGAACATTCTTTTTTTTTTCTTTTTTTTTTTTTGAGTCCTAAAACAAAAAATGCCCATATGATTTGATCTTTTCAAACTCTGATGGTGTATTTGGACTCAGGAGAAAAGTAGCTTTAAATCTATACCCCACTTGAGTAGATAACATCAGTATTAAAAAATATACATTTTCAATAGTTTCTGTTTTTGGGTCTCAAATAACCCAAATTTTTAAGTTTGTAAACTGAAATGCATATTCAGCTTTCGGCCTGCAGCCTCACCCAGGCACTCTGCTACTGTCCCATTTGTGGATCTCGGCATGTCCCCTCATGAGGAAGATCGTCTTTTGAGGCAATGGATCCCATTAACATTGTCTTTTCTAAAATTTGATGGTATATTACTAATTAAGAGAAGAATACCTTTAATTTGATACCCCTCTTGGGTATATTAGTTTAAAATTGCCCAATTTTGGGTTTTGGAACATATTTAGATGTGGGGTTTATCCCACCCACCCGTCCATACATGTACAGTGGTATTGACCCACCCGGCCACCCATACAAGTAAAGTGGTATAGACCCAACCGCCTGCCCATCCACTTACAGTGGTATTTACCCACCCACCCACCCATAAACGTACAATAATACTGACCCACCCAACCACCCATACACTTACAGTGGTATTTAAACTTACGCCTTTAAACTTTGTCTATTCCAAAATACAATAATCTAATATGATTTGAGAGATAAATATCTATAGTTTTATACTCTACTTGTGGGGTTTTATTTTAGAATTTTCTATGAAGAATAAGGTGATTAGAAATTTAAGAACATTTTCTTGTCGAACAGTTATATTGATAACATTATTTGTTTTGAAAGCTTAATTATTTATATAGTTATTTTTTATTATAGCTTCAAAAGTATATAAAAATAAAACTATTTACTAATAACTGACTGTCTTATGTTGTAATCAGGAACTTATAGAAGTATATTTTTCAATCAAAAACATAATCCAAATAAAAACTGTGTCATTTCCATACTTTTGGTGTGCCATACTTCAACATAACGTTTTTGTTAACCAATCATGCACAAACACAATTAATTCTTAAAGTAGGTAATCTATATGTTTACCTATTTCCAGGTCCGGATTTAGCATTTTGGCACCCCTAGGTCCAATAGTTTTTTCCGCCCCTAGTCTAGTTAAAGTTACTTTCCTGAAAACTTTTATTTAAAAAATATATCATGCTTGGCGCGATAAAATTGCAGGAAGAATGAGGACAGCCAGTGCCATGAGGAATCACGGAGCAATCTGTAGTTATTTGGTGTCACTAAGACGGTCACCCTTCTCATCCATTTCTATACGAGGAAAATGGGAGTTCCATAGGGCTGGCAGTGGAAATACGTTGCGTACCGCTCAACGACATCCCTATAGCCAGTTCTCCCGTGTTTGAGATCATTGTTGTAACAAAGTTGATGCATTATGTTGAAAAATAGTTTAACTTTACCAACAATTATTTGTTCCAATGAAATTCAAAATCAGAATGCTTTATTATCTTGAACTAATTAATTCAAAAATACGAGACGTGTTTTTAAAGTAAGTACCGTTTTGGAATCTCGCCGCAGTGTCAAGAAGTGCGATTATTGAAATTGTGACAGACCGTTTGAAGTACCGAAAGTTATGCTTACAGTAGGTTCCCTAAATGCTGACGGAGAATCACAAAAACAAATGTTTGACAAGAATCACACACAAAATTTTGAACCAGATCTCTCAAATTCCTAGAGCATTAGAATCGTGATGGTTACGATTTTGAAAACCAAACTGTCACTGTGACAAACTCACAATGAATGTCAGCTGCTTTCACACCCTTGGCGTTATGAAAACTTACACAGCGAATAACTCACAATCGGCGGCATTTTTAATCAGAGAAGGAATTTCAAACAGTCATAAGTGACCTTAAATACAGTCGAATGGATTCGTAACGACGGCTATGGCTTGCCAACAGATCTAGAACGCATGTGCTGAATGCCGACCGCAGCGCTACAGCGGCGGGACTCCAAAATGGTACTTACTTTAAAAACACCCCTCGTATGTTAAGTTATGGCTATTTAGTTTTATTTATAGATTTTAAAAAAAATGTTTCTCTCGGCCGTGCATCCATGGGGGCCTACTGGGAAATCCGGCTCTGCCCATCTCAATCACTCTCCACCATCTTTTTTTGGTTTCCTGAAAAAAATACATAAAATAATATTTTATCCATAATAGCCTCCAAACTGAATTGGAATATTACAAAAGGTTAAAATACCTGAACACTTCATGTCATGAAATTGTAATTGGATTTTATGTAGTCAGAACTGAAGACAGATTTTTACAGGTATTTTAACGTTTTATAATACACAAAGTATTAGGTTGATAACTCACAACGAGTGGAACTTGTTGAGAGAGGATGGATCCCAGACGACCAACCATAGAACAAGCAGCAAGTAGAGTATGTCTCAACTCTGTTGGGAATACTTCCGCAGTGTAGATGTAGATGCAACACACCACCAAAGTGGCACAAAACTTGGATGCCAGGAAGAACAGTAATTTCAATACCTCACTCCCTGTAAGACCCAATAACAAATTAACACTATTTAATTTTGTAGACTTAAGCAGCCAGTGTCATTACTAATAACTAAAGTAACCGGGTACAACTGCGTCAAGGTGTTATTTACAATATTTTCATCACCAAACGTTTCGCCCATGCTGTGATGTGGCTACCTCAGTGACACCTCTGAGACTCTCTCATAGATGAGAATGCCACATCACAGCTTGGGCGAAATGTTTGGTGATGTAAATATTGTAAATAACACCTTTACAAGGTTGTAACACGAAGCTTTGGTTATTAGTTAATAATTAACATTACTTGCATTTTTATTATTAAACTATTTAAAACATTTTTTTAGTTCTATAGAAACAAATGTTCTATCATTGACTATAGAAACAAAAAGACTGTCCGCTCATATGGGTCTTGTGAAGCCGGTTTTCCTATTCAATGAAATTAGTTCATGTTCGGTTTTTACAGGTAGCGCTAGGGGTCCCCTCGCTCTATCTCTCTTCGTCCCTCTTTCTGTCTCTCTCCAGCACATTCTGAAATGACTAATAGCTAAGCTAAAAGTATGCAAAACAGCTGTTCAAGCGCTTAATTAAAACCAATCATTGTTAGATTAGATATCAGTACAGGTCCATGTCTACACCAAATGCACAGCCTTAGATAGCCTCTTTGTTTCTATAGTCAATATTTTTACAAAATATTCTACAAAAAATTTTTTATATCCAGTCATCCGTTATCATATTTTTTATGACTGTGTATATTTTATAAACTTGTAAAAAATGCTGGTGAATGTCTTGAGTGTTTACAAACATTAAAAACGAAGGAATAATGAACAATGCTGAGTTGATATAGAGAGTGAAGTATATAAATGAGCTTAAAGTTCATAATTGCATCATTTGTTGTTTTTATTTAATAGTTGTTTTCAACAATTAATAATTTAAACCAATATGTAATCTATAATGTATCATCGATAATTCCTTTTTGAATTTTTTAAAACTTAGAATGAAAAACATAGTTTATCAAATTTCGATCATCATAATATATGTCTTATCTAATTTGTTGTTGTATTTCACTTGTTTTGAGATGTTTTGCTGGTTTGCAATTCCTAACTAACATGTAAATATGACAGATAACAAATAACCTGAAAAATGTAAAATTAACCTCACCTTGTGAAACAAAGGTAATAGCTAATGAGGCAAGACCTCCCAGAAAAAATCCCCACATATTGCAGCCTCTACGGCCCAGAACTGGCCACCCTGGGAGCCAAAGACTGGCAATGTAAGCTGGAACCTCTATGAGGCTGACGAACACAAAAGAGAGGTAGCGGTCCTGGCTAAATATTGCCGAGTACTGTGATATTCCGTAGTACGTAAATATTGAAGCTATCCTGAAAGATCAAATTAACAATTCTAACATTAAATTAAACAAAGTCTTATATTATGCTAATTATGTATGTTTGTTACTGAGCATGTACATTAAAAAGGATGTTACTTATTAGAAGGGATAGACATCAACAAACCTAGCTGATAAGTCCCATAAACATGATAGCAAAGATTTGGAGATGGAAGAAGACCAAACGATTCCTGCTTATACTTTTCATATCTTGAAATCCAAAAACTCTCTTCCACCCAAACATTATATGACAGATTAGCTATTTAGTTGTTGCATGTAACTGAGGGTGAATAGGCTGTAAGAATATAGTTTATGGAGGCTGGGCAAGCTGTATGGGTACAATAAGTGAAGGTGGGTGTAGTTTACGTTGAGTGGTTAAATCGTTTATGCAGAGTCAGGATCTTAAGTAAAGAAGAGAAACTACAACTTTTAAAGTCATCTGAATTAATAGTTTGACAAATTTACTTAAAAAACTTATGCCTAGTTCAATGAAATCATCTATTATATTGTTTTCTCTCAGGATACAATTGCTTTTAAATTTAGAACCTTTATAACAGGTTTCGGGTACATTTCATGATAGATTAAGCAAGTAATAAATCTCTTTTTGTTTCTCTCCATTCAAGGTATGCATTTTACTTAACTTTCAATCCGACAATCAATGGATGATCCATTGATATGCACCAATCACTATTCTCAAAATGATCATGATATTTACAGGAAGGAAAGTTGGTGTATAGTAAACAGGAATGCTGACTATTTGTGCCAATCACCATTTGAGTCTTTTTTACTTTTATTTTGATTTTATTTACTTATACTAATTGTTATAATATTTTGCTGATTTTTTTATTATAAATGTGTGTATTGTAACAAATTTTGTATACTATTTAACGTAGTCACTTTTTTCAAATAATCCACATAAAACTATACATTTTCTAAAACTAAACTATATTTATAAGGTTTTGGCTACTTGGAAATCTAGATTTATATACATATCCATGTTTCCCATGCAGACTTCTCTCCTTTTTTCTATTGTTATAATCTGTTTTTATATGTTTTACTAAATAGGAACATTAATGTATTTATTTTTTGCATATTATCATACACCAAAGCGTTTGGCTGTCACTTTTGAACAAAATGATACCAAATACAGTACACTAGATAACTTTAAAAATATTTAATAAAAAAACCTTTTGCTTGCAAGGACAAGCCATTTTTGTTATGTAAGCTATTTAAACCCGCAGCTTGACATGACTAGAGTGAATGGGAGTGGCATCGAACTTCATAATTACCAGGGAATCAAACTTGGGACAGCTGTATAGTAAGCTAATGCTTTAGGCCATCATAGCCCAAGAATTAATCTGAAATGGCGGCAACCTTAGTAAAATTCTACAGGATGGTTTGGAGAGGTTCATAAACATTTTTGTCTCAGAATGTGGGTCTTAATCTGTTCCAAATCTAAGAACCTGGTCAAGTACAATTTATAAATAATATAAAATATTATTGATAATGCTTTTGTTTCCAATAATTACAAGAAAAGTGTTGCATTATGAAAGAAGCTTATCCATTAGGCAGCTTAACAAATTCTAGTCATTTTTTTTATAAAGTAGAACCCCCAAATTCCCAACGATACTATACAACAGGTCGCCTCATTCTCATATGGTCTATATAAGGTGAGTTGTGATGTTAGAAGGAGACCTCCATCCATAGAGTAAGTGTATTACTTACTCTGTGCCTCCAACAAGCGTGCTGAACAATTAAAACTACATAATAAGAAACCATTACTGTATTGTTTTCAAGAGTATTTTAGAATTATTTTAATTTCTGGTATTTTAATATTAATTTAAAGCAGCAAATTACCTTTTTTCGTTTGCTGCTGAGTTATACTCACTTAGTAACGACTAAATAATTACAATATTAAAATCAGTCATAGTAATATGAATTCACAATTCAAAACAAAACCAAATTAAAACTAATCAACGCAGACTGAAGTGTCATCTAGAGCAACAATATAAAATATCAGATGTTTTACATTGTTGCTATTTGTTTTGTTTATAGCAGTGAAGGTAGAAAAAATACAGCTTAAGCCTCCCTCTGACGTAAATGCTACCTGCGCAATACGGATGCGTACTTGGCAACCTCTTGAATATAAACCTTGCCAAATTCCTAGCCACATTTCAGGTTTGAATAGAATTTAACTTATACCTGAAATCAATATCACTGAGTAACTTTTGTCAAAGTTTTAAAAATTCTTTCATTACGTTTTTTGACAACTTTTCCTATGATCATATCTAGAAACATTAGATGAAAAATATTGTTTTATACTGTAAACTTATTATTCTAAGTAAACTTAAAAGTTATTAAGATTAATTAGATTAAACTTATTAAATTACTAACAAATTTCAATATAGCAATTTAAAAATGCAAGACTTTTAATATGAAAGCATAACAACGAAACATTTCTAAGATTCAAGCAGTAGGTAATTAATTTTTTGAGTGTAATTGGTAACAAAATGGCCATTTTATGGTCTGTTTCAATGTTACAGTAAAAGAAAAACAATGTTGCCTCAACATGGGTTAATATAATGTTTCATGCCTCTTTTTCTCTTACAAAAAATATAGCCCACATGAATTATAAATGGGTTTATACAAATTTGAACTTCCTTTCTATTTTTATTTATGCTCAGAGTGAGTGAACAATTGCAATAGTTTCTTAAATAGCTACATTTAAACAATGTTAAAGATAACATTTCTGTTTGGAATGACAATACATGCACATTGTTATTCATCTATATTCATTCAATATTATCTATAAGTTACTTAGGACTGTAGAATTGGAAATCTCACCAACACATTGCACAAATTCCAAGCCTAACCATTATTATTCGAGACTTTAGTACAGAGGATAGGCGGAGTTCTTTGATTGGCTCTTTATAATTTACATCACCATTACTTCCTTTGTCTTTCTGAAACAAATCACATCCTTAAAGATTAGAAAGCAGAAATGATCATGACTATATTGTTATTTATTGAGTACAATATATATATTTTAATATATTTTTACTACGTTAATATATTTAGTTAATATGTTCTTAATTTTATTCAGGTTTTTCTCTTCATCATATACAGAGTGTTCAGAAAGTCTGGCGACAGCATCATATTTTTTTAACCAATACAGATTAAGCATTTAAACTTAACACTTCAATCATACACATTGGGGGAATGGCCCACAGAGAGTTAAAAGAAAATCTCCAATTAGAGCATGAGTCAGGTTGCACCTTTGATTTGATATACAAACTTCCCATTTTTTAAAAGATATTTTTCTTACTCCTCAGAGACCATCTCTCTAATGATATGAACAGTTGACTTTTGCTTTTAAAAATATATATATTTAGGCACAGTATAGTTTTACAAGTTAATGCTCTATTCTACAAAGGTTCAACTAACTACAACATTGTTTATCAAGCTCAAGATTATAAATTTAAACTGCCCACATTTTGAGGTCGGCTCTCTGGCATTGTGTTTTTGTAATGAAGGTCTATAATTTGATATGCAACCAGCCCAATAGTCTAATTAAAGGTTTTCTTTTAACTCTGTTTTTGCTGTTCCCTTATGTGATAAAAGATTGATAGTTGCTTTACTTTTTATATATTATTGATGTGTTAAGTTTAAATGCTTAATCTGTATAGGTTTACAAAATATAATGCTGTCACCAGACTTTTTGAACACCCTGTATATCAGCTAACCTTATTATTCATATAGACACTGTTGAGTGCCTCCCTTCATTATCACTTATAAACTTATCTACAAACTGTACAGCAACTCTCTTTTAATGCAGGGATCACATTAGTAGTTTTTCTATAACAAAATATACAATGGCAAAACAGTTAGTTGTTTCAAACGAAGTTTCAGTTTCTGTAACAGAAAAATTATATCTGATATTCAGGAATACCACACGTCATAGTGAATGGTATGCTGTTGAAATTGTACATCTATAGAGTGGAGAATGAGTCATCAATGTTGTTTATCGGTCAAGTAATATGTCAAATTAATGTGCAAGCTGAAACCAACAGTGGCCCTTAAACACACAGTTTGTTTAACATCCTCTATCAATACATGTTCGAAGGTAATGACCTGCTCACAAATGTAAAGTGAAAATGAATTCAGAGTCAAATGAATGAATTGAAATTCAAATTTGAGTTTAACCTATTTACATTAAATCTATGTTTAACCAAGCCAAATGGTTCAAAAGCTTTTGATCACAGATTTTTACTTGTTATGGTGAGTAGGAGGGTCAAAACCACCATACTTGAATGAATGGTGGCCAATGCCAAAACATGTACAGTAGAACGTCAATAATTTGGATGTCAAAAATCCGGACCGTCAATAATCCGGATTTGTATCTACGTATTACTGCACACCGATTGTGTTTCAAATGTAAATTAATTTTTAAACGGAAATGGATTTTGACATTTTTTACTTTACATAACTGTTATGACCGGATTTTAATCCGTTCAAACATTTAGCTTTTTAAAATTAATATTCCCTATTTTGTTCTTGTAGCAAAAAATTAAAACATCGTACCATAAAAAATTAAAACGAATTAAGGACATAGCTGCGAAAAAACGAACCACTACCGCAGTTCGAAAACCTATAACACATTTTTTTAATGCTCAAATAGTGTTTGATGTTTTTACTGCATACCTGTTGCTACAAACAAATTACAATACAGTGTTTGAACATAAAATATGTTTTGGATTAATTTCACCTCTAAACCCTTTATTGTATAAGAGAAAATATAAAATTTTAAAGTTTGTGTGCTTTAATCATGTATATATATATATATGGGCAGGTGGGTGGGTGGGCGTAGGATAGATGATGAGTCCAACCTTCATATTACTTATCATCTACAAACCTTTTCCAAAATGTTCTTAACAAAACTTCAACTTATTGTGTAAAACGTATACCGTCATATGATGATGATGTTCGCAAATTTGCTATGATCATTGGTAATTTGTCTTCAGTTCTGTTGAGGTTTGCTATCTTCCTGAATACTATTTCAACATCACCATATCTCCCCTTGGTATGAAGCCATCGCACTGATTCAGGCAAAAGCCTAACAAACAAAACATTACAATACTAATTTTACATTCTTCAATTAATATAAATAAGTTATACGACAAACTTGGGTCAAATAATTTGCAGAATGAAAAGTGAAAAAACCACACACATATATTTTATACAGGGTGTCCTTTAAGTAGGCAGCCAAACTTCAGGAGGTTATAACAAAGGTCAAAACAAACAAAAAATGTCATGTGAACATATAGTCTAACTCACTCTGTGTTCTGTTTATCTTATTTATATATATAGGCCTACATATATATATATATATATATATATATATATATATATATATAAAGCAAAGCCCTCACTGAGTGACTCACTCACTCATCAATATTTCTCCAACTTCCCATGTATAGAGCTAGAATTTTGTACACTGTTTCTGTACGTCCTAAATAGGACAAGTAAAGTATTTTCATCTTGATCAAGTACTCCTAAGGGGTAGAAACCAACCCTAAAAGATTGCTCCATAAGGATAACATTGGGTTGATTTTAGTAAATTAATAACAGCTGTTTTGTAATTAAATAAACATGCTTATTTTGTATGTTTGACATTATACTATTTCCTTAGAACAAAGCTGCTCTTTAATAGATGCAGTTTTACTATTATACTGTGAGTTTAATCTTCAGCTGTTAAACAAAAACAAATAAAATGAACTCGTTTGAAACAGGCTAAGTAATTCCATTGGGTATTTATACTAAAATAGGTAGCAAAGGCAGTAGTGTAAGATATTGTAAATATATTTAATATTGTGATTTTAGGTTATACAGTTAATATTCTATGATTTGTAGTCAGAAGCCACATGCCGAGGCCAAAGGCCGAGGTGTATCGAGCGCAGCGAGTGTCGGGGTTGGCACGCGAAATGTGCAGGGGTGTCCCCTAGTCTGTCTATATGTAATTGTTACAAAATTCTTAATACCTCAGAAGTTACTTAATATGATATCATGAAACATAGTAAAATCTTGATCTAAATAATTTACACGTTGCTTTCAAATAACATTTCTGTACACCAGTCCTTTTTAAAATGGCAGCCTTTTAAAATGTTTAAAGTTAAATATCTCAAAACTTAAATTTGAGTAAAAACTTGAATGGTACAAAAATATTTAAGAATTTAATCCCACACATTATGGTATAAATATTTGAAATATCGAACTACTATTAACTGAAGAAACAAAATTTTTGTGTAAAAATAAATGAATTTTCAGCCAAGAAATTTGTTTTGTATTTGATAAAAATTTATCAGTTAATAGTAGTTCCATCTTTAAAATATTTATGGCATAATGTGTGGAATTAATTTTTCTAATATTTTTGTACCATACCAGTGTTTTACTAACATTTAAATTTTGAGATATTTAACTTTAAAAATTTCTAAAGGCTGCCATTTTAAAAAGAACTAGTGTACTGAATACATTTTTTAAAGAATATTCAACTATTAAGACCAATATTCTTACTAAGTTTCATAATTTTATCTTTAGTAACTTCTAAAATATTAAGTTTTTTGTAAAAATTACATACAGTTAGCTATACAGAATACAGTGAGATAGGCTATATGTCCAAATAACAATTTTTGTTTGTTTTGACCTTTGGAATTACCAACTGAAGTATGGCTGCTTACTTACGAGACACCCTGTTTATATGTATATAAATTAATCATCAAATTCAAACCCAAATAACCAAACATAGAAGTGTTAATTAATAAAAAACTTATTAGTCTGAGGAGAGAAGAAGCTATAAATAAAAAATGTAATCAATAAAATAAACCTCTACTACATTCTATATTATTTGCTTTTGCAAAAATCTATTTATGTCCTCTTTGATTCTAAAACATTCTTAAAGGTTAGATGGAACTGAAATGTAGTCCTGTCTGTATCTTGAAAATAAAGGAGTTTTTCATTTCATTACATAAATTTATATTTTCATGACCAGGGCCAGAATTAGCATTTCGTCTCCCCTAGGCCCAATAATTTGTTCCTCCCCTTAGTCTGGTTAAAGTTACTTTCTTAAAAACCTTTATAACAAACTTATATCAGGCCTATATGTTAATTGCTTTAACACCACTCCACAATGGAAGTTTATCATTTCAAGTTTTTTGAGGAATTTACTTGCTTCTGGGCTTAACAAAATACCGTTAATGTATTAACAAAAGATTGATACAATTGAAACTATTCCAACGGTCTCATATGTAAAAAAACGTAAACCATGCATGTAAGTAAACTCGACTTGAATTGGAATACTTCGAAGCACAAAGGTTCAAGAAAAATTTAGCTGGGTATTCACAACTCCACAGAAAACCATTATTAGTCACCAAAAAAAGATTGCTAAGTGTTGTTCTTCATATACATATAAAAAAAAATTATTAGTCAGTTTTTGTTTTTAATTTATTTTAATGATTTTAAACTACATATTGGAAGATTGAAAGGAAAGCCAGAAAAACGTCATTTATATTGGTATTTAATTGAGGAATTAACGATAAACATTCCATTCCGCGGAGGAATTTGAGGTTATGTTAGCACGGAGAAAGTGAATTGGTAGAATCAAAAGAATGAGGACAGCCAGTGCCAAGAAGAATCACAGAGCAATCTGAAGTTATTTGGCGTCACTAAGGTGTTCACCCTCCTCTAAACGAGGAACATAAGAGTAGTAAGTAGCATAGGGCTAGCAGTGGCAATACGATGCGTACCTCTACATCCAGCTCTCCCGTGTTTGAGATCAATGTTGTAACGAAGTTCATGCATAATATTGGCAAATAGTTTAACTTTACCAACAATCATTTGTTCCAATGAACTTCGAAATCATAATGATTTATTAGCCTGATTTTTTAAACTAATTAAAAAAATATGTTAAGCTATGGCTTAACATTCTTTAAGACAGCCCAGATTAAGACATACATTACTAACCCTATCTCTGTATAATAAAAGAAAATTAATGAAGCGGAAAATTGTCTTTATTATTATTCAGATGGAAAAGTAATGATAGTATGATTTTTTTCAACAGAGGAGTGAGTGATCAACAATTTTGTATACTACAATTTTGCCAGAAAGGTGTAGCTTAAGGCTTCAGACTGCTGAGTCTAAGGCTGGAATATCGTAAGTAGTTAACAGTCAGTACTTCTCTCGTTGAATAAGGTCTATGAATAAGCATGTAAACTGGCCTGTGGAGTTAAAAAAAAATAGCCAAATGCTATCCAGATATTAAATTTTTTTCATTGGACTTTTTTTTCTTAATTTTTACTGTCATAAAACAAAATATGATGAATATGTGCTATGGTTTTTGGGTGCAGTGGATGTCTATTTATCTATTCTTGTGCTGAGAGGGCTCAGTTCCTCTACCATTATCTAGCAATATCATTTGTAATTAGTTATTGTACATCATACCAATATAGTGACACCACTCCCAACATGGGTATGTAGAACACCCTAAGGAGTATCCTCCAGTCTTGAACCATCCACATTGCAAAGGCCAAGACGACCTCTCCCACCGTAAAGAATACGTTAATCAAGGCACTCCCCAAGAGCCTCTTGCTGGGAGATAAAGTTTCCAAGCCTGAAAGACGGAGAGAATAATCTTCATAGCTATATTTTAAGCATTACATATTATGTGTTTGCCATGGATCTTAACTTATAAGGTTTTATTGCTTTAGTTGACCTTAATTGAAAATTTACTAACTAAAAATTAACATACATACAAAAATGAATAACAACTATATTAATTATTTAGACTGTGTTGCAAAATAATTATAAAACTCAAATATAAATTATGTCAGGTATATGTGCAGGGGCGTAGCCAGGGGGGTTATATCGGGATGTATCCCCCCAAAATAAAAAAGAAAATTACTTTCAAAATTACGTTGACACCAAAAATTAAAATAACCCATAGTTGTAATGCATCATAAAAATAGTCAATTATGACTATTTTAAGGATGTAGACAATGCAAATATCCTTAAATGTTGTTTTTTATTACAACCTATGCTCCACAAGTAGCAAATCGCCGTTTATGTACAGGTATTCACTCCCCGTGTCACCGCCACCGAGTTGACATAGTGAATAGGAATGACAACGATCAATCGAATCTATAAAGTAATCGAATAAATCTAACAAACTGGTTGATTAATCATAAGATATTTGTTAGCAGGATTAAATCATTCAATCAATCTATCAAACATTAAGCCCGGCTTTCTACGTTTAATTTAGCAAAATTACTTGTATTTTTAAATAAAATATTTTCAGTACACATTAAAACTGCCGTCAAATGCCTAACAGCCAATCAGCGACTGGGATACAACAGGTGTGTAACTCTCATATTTCAGCCCACCATCAGCCATCTTAGACATAACTTTATGTTTATCAGTACGACTACCCCCTTTAATCAAATAAGCCAAATAAAATTTGTATTTACTATTCCTGAAGAAGCGTCTAGTCGAAAGAATAGAACAGGGAGTGGTGGGAGGGAGTGGGGGGCCGTGTGTCTGCGTATGCATCGTCTTGGCGTTGACCTTGACGTGGCTGAATCTGTCACACTCACAGTTCAGTTCAGTCAACACTGCAGTTAACATGTACCCAGTTCCGTTATGCAGGTGATTTCACGACAGTAACATATAGATTCGTCTGTTGTAGGTGTGCCGCCATCTTTACTATTTGTATTGTGAGTGTGTTTCTTGCGTGATTCGTTGTGATTCTTTAAGATGAGTAAGAAACAAGGCAGTATACTGAACTTTGTTAAAAAACCAAAGGTTCTAAAAAACCTCATCCTCCATCACTGGAAGAAGACGCGGTGGATGTTTTCAGTGTCTCAAACTCTACAGGAACCAGCTCTGCCATTGTCCCTACAACTTCATCCATCACCTGTGAGTTTAGTTCTAATGATATAGGAAGCTTTATGAACAGAAATCTCTCAGACAGTGAGAAACATATAATTTTAACAAAATGTTGGGTTCAAGATGACAATTTTAAATTTCCAATGGGAATAAGGAGTTTAAAATGTCAAAAGAAATGGATGTTTGAATTTAATTGGCTTTCATACTCAAAAGTTCAAGAGGGGACATTCTGTAAATATTGTTTTTTATTTGCTAAAGAAAAGGAAGTAGGGAAAGGAAAACATATAAAAGTGGGAGCATTTGTTTTGTCTCCTTTCACAAAATGGAAAGATGCCAAGGAGGAATTCTGCAGGCATGGAAATAGCAATTACCACAAACATTGTAGCATTGTTGCTCAAAACTGTATGTGTGTTTATGAGGGGAGAGCTGATGACATTTGTTCTCAAATAGACAAGGGGATAAAAGAAGTGGCAGTACAGAATAGACAAAAGCTTTTACCTATTATGAAAACAGTAATTCTTTGTGGTAGGCAAGAAATTGCCTTGAGAGGCCATTCTGATTCAGAGCCGATAAAGATGGAGGCCAATCATGAAGTCGACACTAGTTCAAACGATGAGAACTTTAGGGCCAATTACTTCGATTCAGAATAGAAAGTGGCGATGACGTGCTGAAAAGTCACTTAGATACTTGTAACTTTAACTCATCGTATACAAGTCCCCTGATTCAAAATGAAATAATCGATACTTGTGGCCAAATTATTTTAAATGAACTTGTAAATAAAATTAATGAATCAGAGAGCTTCAGTATACTTGCTGATGAGACCACAGATATAAGTGGTACTGAGCAATTTACATTGTGCTCTAGGTACACAGATAAGAAAAACGACAGCCAAGTTATTTTAAGAGAAGATTTTTTTTAATTTGTACCTATACATGACACTTGTGGTGAGGAATTAGCTGAAAAACTACTACAAGAGCTTAACGGTCATGGTGTAAATTTTTCATTTTTAAAGGGGCAAGGTTATGATGGGGCATCGGTCATGAGCGGGCAATACAAAGTTTGGGCTGCAATAATAAAAAAACCCACCCCGAAGCATTGTACATGCATTGTTCCAGTCATGCTTTAAATCTAGTACTGTCATACGTATACACTGGACCAGCTTTAAGAAATGCATTAACTACGATGAAAGACAAAATAAATTTCATTAAAGAGATCATTCTTGCTGAAAATCCCAGTGCAAAAAGAACAAGGCTACTGAAATTTTGTGAGATACGATGGGCGGAGCATTTGTTTTTCTGAAATACAACATTTTAACGTCGCTGACACCTCTTCAAGGGAATTTATCTTGTCTAATTCTCTTAACAATGGCCAGTTTTTGTTAGCAGTCATAACTGTGAGCAAAGTGTTTTATCTTGCGTTTGAACTTTGTAAGTTTCTGCAAACAACTACACTGGACTTAGCCGATGCAATGCAGTATGTTGAAACATTTACGATGGAAAAATATGAGAGACAACTCTGAATAAGTTTTTGACGAGTTGTTCAAGAACGCAGAAGATATTGCTAAAGAAATTGACATGAATATTTCCATACCTAGAATAACTGGAAAACAAATATCATGACCAAACTACAAAACAAGTGAACCTAAAGAATATTTCAGACTTTCGTTGTTTATTCCCTTCATGGACTTCCTGCTTCAAGAAATGAGAGACAGATTCTTGGTTCACAATTAAAAGTGTATTAGAAAACTTGTGCTGCTTACTCCACAAAAAAAAGTGCAGAACTTGATGATGAAAGAATTAAATTATGTTGCGAAGTTGTTTCAAAACAATGGCCTAATGATTTGTGCAGTCCTTTCTAGCTTGAAGGCGAGATGAAAATGTGGAGGAGAAGTTGGATTAACTTTAAGAAGACTGATTCTGATTTTCCTCAAAACTTTGTGTCGTCCATGAATAAGTGTGATGAACGTATGTTTCCTTCAATTTTCAAAGCATTGAAAACAGCAGCTACATTACCAATAAAACGGCTACTGCTGGGAGATCGTTTTTCAACCCTTCGACGCTTGAAATCATATATGTGCGGTACAACAAGTCAAAGTCGCATTAATGGTTTGGCACATACCTCTATACATCGCGATATAGTAGTAAAACCTGATGAGTCTTGGACATAATGGCCAAAAAGCCCAGAAAACTTCAAATCAGACTTTTAAAAAAAATTGTTTTGTAACGTTTTATTTTAGGTAATATTCCTTGTAAACAATTGTTTAATTATTGTTTGATTACACTTTTGATCAAAAAGTTTGTTTTCTTTACTGCCCAACTTCTTTTACATTTAAATGGTACTAGTAAAGTTTTTGGGCCATTTCCTTTTTCAGACTGGTTATAATAATGTTTTTTTATTATTGTTTTTTTTTATTTGTTTATGAAACCTTAAAAAACTTATTTTGTATCAGTTACAGTTTTAAATTTTTTACCATGTTCTAGTAATCTGAACACAGGCTTACATTGCATAATATTTGTTTAATTTCAATTAACAATAACTTAAATTTTTACTGAACATTGGGACAAAAAACAGTACCTCTAAAAACATTGTTAAACTATAAATGTTTAAACTACATTATCAAGGCTCTATTATAACAACCGAAGTTCGTAAAAAATAGACTGATACAGCCTACAGACTTGTCTAGTAGTATGAACTAGTTCGATTGTCAACTTTTCTAAATAATCTGTATAAGGTTATGCTTCAGCAGATTTAATGTATACATTTGCTATAAGTAAAGTTTTAAGATTTATTTAGTTGGCAATTAATTAAAACTATGGAATACCCCCAGGGCCTCGGTATCGGTTACCCTCCCTGAAATAAATTCCTGGCTACGCCACTGTATATGAGG
This sequence comes from Stictocephala bisonia, assembly GCA_035578905.1. Lineage (NCBI taxonomy): Eukaryota > Metazoa > Arthropoda > Insecta > Hemiptera > Membracidae > Stictocephala > Stictocephala bisonia. The sequence goes on from JAQJVL010002291.1 coordinate 32,769, forward strand.
GATTTACATCCTAAAAAAGCAATGCTAGAAGCATAGTACAAAAAAGTTTATAAGTTTTCACATTTGTTTTAATTTTTAAAATATATTATATTCTAAACATTAAAATTTTTATTTCGCTAGTTGTATGTGTTCTAGAGTAGATTGAATTTACTAACTTTTAAGTCCAAATTAAACTCTTTTTCCTTTATTAGTTCCCAAAATACAGTCGTTCAAGAATTGACTTTTTTTCTCAAAAAAGTAACGCTTTAGTTTTTTTAATTTTTTGATCCAAATATTATTTGATTTTTATTTAAATTACTTTATTTATTTATTTTATTTCATCAAATAATTTGATTTATTTTAAGTATTTGATCCAAAGGGAATACTTTTAGAATGAGGAAAATGGTACTGAGTAAAGTTGAAATAAATTGAATTAACTTTTATAAATTACAATATAATAATATAATAATTACAATATAATATCACAGTGCTTGTATGGGTGGGTTAGTAACACCGTGCTTTTTATTCACTGTTTATTTTATTCACTTTTTTCTTGTAAACACATGGTCAATATATGAAAACGTTTATTGTTTGTTATGCGGCAAGATTATTACCAATGATATATCATTGCATAATAAGAGTATATCCTTGCATAATGAAGTATACATATCCAATCTTTAAAAAAGGCGACAAAAACTTAATACAAAACTACCGTCCAATCTCAATTGTTCCTATTTTCTCTAAAATTTTCGAATCAATCATGTATAATCAGTTAAATAATTATTTTGAAACTCATAACTTACTGTCTAATTGTCAATTTGGCTTCCGCCAAAATAAGTCTACAACATCAGCAATATTAAATATAATTGATCACTCTCTAGAGGCCTTTGAAAAAAAAGATTCTGTCTCTTTAGTATTATGTGATCTTAGTAAAGCATTTGACAGTATTCCATCTCAAATTCTGATGAGCAAACTAATGTTTTATGGTGTTCGGGAAAACTCTCTAAAACTTATTAAATCATACCTTTCCAATAGGCTTCAATTTGTTTCAATTAAAAATAAGTGCTCTGAAATGAAAGAAGTAATAACCGGTGTGCCGCAAGGCTCCATTCTTGGGCCATTTTTCTTCATAATTTACATAAACGATCTCCCTAAAAACCTCAATATTCATTCAGTAATTTATGCAGATGATACTACTTTATTTGCTAACCATCATAACTTAAATTGTCTTAAAGAAATTATTCAACAAGGAGAAACTACAGCGTATGAATGGTTCTCCACAAATAAGTTATCCTGCAATCCCCAAAAAACTCAGTATATTACTTTAAGCCTTAAACAAGAAATTAATCTAGAATCTGTTAAGCTCTTGGGAATAAACATTGATTCGAAATTAAATTGGACATCTCATATTGAAACTGTATGTAACAAACTCTCTAGGGTAAATTATCTGCTTTGGAAGCTTAAACATTTTGTTAGTCCAGAATATTTGAGACTCGCATATTTCGGACTCTTTCAGTCACATTTACTATATGGTTTACTTGCTTGGGATCACTCTCCTCACGTTCACGACATCCTTTTACTACAGAAGAGGGCTGTACGTTGCATTGCAGGAGCTGATCCCCTTGCACACTGTCAGCCTCTTTTTGTAGACCTTAAAATTCCCACCATAGTCAATCTTTATATTTTCCAAGTTTTGTTGCACACAAAATCAAATTTACATCAATTTCCTGTTAGACAGGAAATTCATCATTATTCTACTAGAGGGAGAAATAAGATTGATATACTTCCACACAGGTTATCTAAAACAGCAAATTCTTACAAATTAAACTGTATTTATTTTTTCAATAAGCTGCCCGAAGTTGCAAGAATAGTGAGTTTTAATAATTTTAGAAGAAAACTATACAATTGGTTAGAAAAAAATCCCTTTTATAAAATTGATGAATTTTTAGATTGTCAAGTTGATATCATATTTTGATATATCTCTTGTTAGAGATGTGACATTAGGTAATTTTTTTCCTTTTTTTTATAATTTTACATTACTGAAAACTGTTTTATGGCAATTCTTTGTATTACTAATTTATTGTTTTTTTTTTTTTTTTTTTTTTTTTTTTTATACAATAGTAATTAATTGTCATAACTGTTTATATATAAGTTTACAGAAATGTATACACTGTAAGTATGCTTATGTATGATTTGACTTGTCCTATTTCTGTAAATCAGATCAATGGAATAAATGAATTCTTATTCTTATTCTTATTCTTACAGATATCCATATCCATAGCTGCAATACGTGTTTCAGAATCATCAAATCCCCATAAAAGGCAAAACTAAATTTTGTGTAAATTCCAACTTTATCCAACAGTGATTTGATTGTATATGAGAGGAAAGGTGACTAGGGAAATCAAGAAAAATTAATAAAATGTGTACTTAGTAAACTTACATGTGCTTAAACAATTATAATGACAATTGCCAAATTATAAAAATAAAAAGTAAGAGCCACAAAAGATATTTTGCTCTTGCTTTTGCTTGTATAGTGGAGTCCCGGTAATCCGAAATAATTGGGACCGAACCCATTTCGGATTACCGAATTTTTCGGATTAAACGGAATTTCATAAAACACACCTTTAATCGAAAAATCACACAAATAATATACATATCATGAAGTATAGTACTTTAGTTTTGAATGCAATAAGAGCCTACGATAATAAAGAGAGAATGAAATCAGTAATAGAAGAATAAATACATCTTCAACGTGTTTATAGTTCTACAGTATGTGTGTCACGATCAAACGCCTTATTTTGAAAAAAAAAGTTATAGTCACCAACGGGTATTGATCCCGGGCCCAGCTCTACTTGATACCGTCTTATTATTATCTACTAGACTAGACCATATCCTGAACAGAAAGTTGTCAAAGTATACGCTCTCGCACAGAACTGCTTCAGCTGACAGACGGAAGTCATGTGCCTATTTCTGGCGTTCTCATGCTTCCCCAGACATCACTGCCCATTTCCCACTATCAGTCTGGCATCAGCAGTTCAAAAACGTGTTGTTTACGTACCTCAGTTTTGTTGCTTGTTTACTGTACTGTTGTGTTCTTTAATTTTTTAGTTGTGAACTTATTTTATTATTGTTATAAATTTTATTATTGTTATAAATTTCAATATTGTTATAAATTTTATTACTTTTATTATTGTTATTTATTTTATTATTTTATTTATTGTGTGGAAAAAAAGAACCATAAGTACTGTACTCTATTTTTTTCTGTACACTGTACAACTCTTTGGTAGAATAGCTTCAAAACGTAAACACAATTTGTGCACTTTAAAGGAAAAACTCGAGATTTTGAAAAGTTTAGTCAGTGGTGAAAGTGCATCTAAGTTAGCAATTGAGTTTGGAGTTGGGAACTCTATAATCACAGATTATAAAAAAAAAATGATCAAAAATCAAACAGTTTTGTACAGCAACTTCAAGCAAGTGTGCCGAATTTCGACAAACTTCCAAAACCACTCCACTAGACAAGCTTGACCAAGCTTTGTTTTTGTGATTTTCTCAAGAGAGGGAAAAGGGTACTCCGATTAATGGGCCCCTTATTAACGAAAAAGCTCTAAACTTAAATAGGCTAATGAATGGAGAGGAAACTTTCGTTGTTAGTACAGGTTGGCTTGATCGTTTTAAGAAGCGTCACGGCATACGCCAGCTAACTGTCACTGGAGAAAGGTTGTCGTCTGATGAGGCTGCTGCATTTGAATGTGTCGGTAAATTTCTGACATGATTGCTGCAGAAAACTACTCACCTCAGCAAATACATAATGCTGACGAAACGGGCCTTAACTTCAAGGCATTGCCAAGCAAAAGTCTGGCTGCACAAGACGAACTAACCGTTCCAGGTTTTAAAATCAGCAAAGAACGGGTAACTGTTTTAGCATGTTGTAATGCTGCTGGAACCCACAAACTGCTCTCATGGTTATTGCAAAGTGACCAAACCAAGGCCAATCTAAAAACCTGAATATAAATTCTCTACCTGTGTACTACAAGAATTCTAAAAAAGCGTGGATGAATGCACAGCTTTTGGAGAGTGGTTTGCAAACCAATATTTTCCAGAAGTCAAGCGTTTTTGTGAGACATCAGGCTTACCAACCCGAGCACTGCTTATCATTGATAATGCATCTTTTCGTGCGTCAGATGGCGAATTAGTTTGTGGAGATATAAAGGCTGTTTTCTTACCGCCAAATGTGACCCCGCTGATACAGCCAATGGATCAGCACATTTTGCAGCATGTAAAATTGTTGTATAAGAAGAAGCTATTGAGACGACTAATCAGCGATGAAGATGAATTACTATCACTACATGATAAACTCAAAAATATAAACATGAAAGACGTTATTTACTGGGTAGCAGTCTTGGGAACCTGTGAGTGAGCAACTTATAAGGAACTCTTGGAAAAAACTTTGGCCAAGTCTAACTTACAATGAAATGCCAGATGTAGGGGCTGAAGGAACCAAGGTGTTAAGAGAGCTAATGCAAAATATTCCTGGCTGTGAAGAAGCAAACAATAATGATGTTGAAGAGTGGATGAGAGCTGATTATTATGGCCATGAGATATATGATGATCAGCAAATCGTTCAAGTGGTCACAGAAGAACCTTCAAAAAACTCAGATGAGAGTAAGGGAGAAGAAGACGTCAACAGCGAACAGCGGGTAACCCACAAAGCCGCGGCTGCGTTTGATCTCAAACTATGCTACGTAGAGCAACACCCCAACGCGACCCCAGTGGATATGATATTTTTGAGACGCTGGCGTAATTTAGCTTCACGGGAGAGATATTCTTCTTTGAAACAAAGAAATGTAACAGATTTTTTTCAAACCAATGTAATACTGTATTTGAAATAATATTTTCTTGTTATTTTCAGAAATAAAAAGTAGTGGTTCTTACAATAACGGCATTTTTATTTTCCCAAAAAATCTTGCCAATTTCGGTTTTGGATTAAGCGGATTTTCGGATTACCGAAGTTCGGATTAGCAGGACTCTACTGTATCTAGATAACAGTATTGATAACAGATCTATGGATTTGAAACTGGCTGGAGTCATACAAATTTATCCTGTGGTATAATTTGACATATTGTCTGAATAATAGCTCATATATTTTGTATGGTTAATATCTTTATTAAACTTTCTTGCCAAAAGGTCACAATATTTGTAGAATGTTGAATATTCTCACCTAACAAAAATGCAGGTCCAAAAATTGTGCCAGTGACCAATCCGTCAAACATCTCTAGAAAAGCCAATACACCATAGTCGGGTGCAAAAGACCGTAAAATTCCTGTGACAGATAAAGTAGATGCGCCTCCTACAAGCACAGTTTTTCTTCCAAACCTAGAAAGAAAAGAGAACAAATTTGTCTTAGAGCACTGTCTAACATAATCAATTAATATGCATTTAATAACATGATAAGTGCCAGTTGCATTGTGGCCGACCAATCTAAGGGTGCTTTCTCCACCCACATTTTCTCATAATTCATTCGTTGTCTCCAAACATTGAAACAATTTCATTGTTCAAATTCAGCGATAACATTAAGAAACCTTGTTCCAGACCAAAGTTTTGACTTTATTCTTTGGATATTTCTTACACTCAAATATTTATTCCTGTTTGTTAAACTCATCACAGGAAGATAGTTGAAATTTTGACTCGGTACAGTTACAACCTTTTTTAAAAGTTATTGACCAGTGTTTGTATTATGTAAAAAAACCGTGTATAGTACAAAGGAGATACTGTTATATGTGAAATGTGATAATTGTAGCGAACATTGATATTACAATACATGCACAGATAGATTACAACATAGATAAATGTAATTGGAATATTCAACAATGAGATAATTTCAATTTTAACAGCATTTCTTGTACACAGTTGCAGTAGAACAGTCATTTACTTCTCCACATGTCCTAAATTATGATTTTTTTCACAATGGCCTGTATTTTAAGTTTATCTGCATAAAATAAAAACCAAAGAAGAATAACTTATATTTTTGGAAGCCACAAAAATAAATGCTTCTTGGCCAAACTTAATTCAGTAGAACCTACCTAATGTGATTCCATGGTGATTAAAAAATGAAAACAACATTACTTGCGATGTGAGCTGTTGTTTGAAGTTTCATAGAATTTGCTCTGTTGCATCTTTTTCTACACAATCTGATCATTGTTTACTAATTATCAGTTACTTTTCATTTTGTTTTAGAGATTGTCAGAAAGTGCCATTACTATTTCCTCATCGATAAGGTCTCCATGACATCATCCATATACCATACATCCAACTGTCACTGGTTGAATGACTCACGCACCCAGTTCCGACATTCACCCTTAGCTTTTGTATCTAAAGTATTGTAGACAAAGCAGAGATGTATCAACTATTTATAAATCTGCTGGCAACTGATTACAGAATTTTGGCTAATAGAAACATTTTGCACTCTTAACATATCTTAATCCTAATTAGTTCAGGATAGTTGTATTTAATAAACTACTAATGAGTGTATTGGTACTTAGACATATTATGTTTGAGATATCACCTTTTATTATAGGAGCATGTGGGCTAGTCAATTGTTAAATTTCTTGTATATCAGTAAGAGAAAAAGTAATTTTGCAAGTGCTTTTTAGTGAGCAGGAGGACTCTATCACTTCCAGTTTCTCTGCCAATCTAGAAGCTCCCAAACAGTGTCATAATTTCTGGGCATTATTAGAAAGCTAACCACAAACCTCTTGCTAGCCTAGTGGTTAGCACGTCTGCTTCATATGCAGATGGTCACGGGTTCAAATCCCGGGAGGTCCACTTAAATTTGCCATAGGGATTTGTACCGTTGCCCTTCAACAACGTTTGAATAGCACGTTCAAAATGCCACTGGCGTAGAAAGTGAAAAAAAAAACAAGTTTTGACAGGACAATCTAGACTAAATTACTGGAAGCTTCTGGATTTTAGCGAGACCTCATAAAAAGATAATTTTGGCCGACTCAGTCAGTTTAGTGTCGGTCTAATCTTCAGTGACAGTCAGTTGTAAGGTCAGTGGCAGTGTGAGTCTTGTCTTCAACCTGGAATGGAAGTAAAAATAAAGTGATTAGTGCTAAACAGTGATAGTTAATGAACAGTGGCAGATACAGTGAACAGACATAAACTTGTATGTGTTAAGTGACATTAATTACTGTCAAGTACCTTATATAATTTATAATTAGTAATATCTTGTGTTTTGTAATTTAGTTAATTGGTGAGTCTAGATAAAAGTAACAAATGGAAGCCACAGAGTGGGATCTTCTCATTATTTAGGACCCAGTTGGACCGTAACGATACCTATATCTATGTGTTAAAAACACAACATTTCGCCAAGTAAAGTTGGTATTAATTTAATTTAATGACAAACAGAGAACATTAATTTGCTTGGATCAACTTGTTGGGATCATCTCCTGGCACTTGCTTACAGGAGCCACTAAAGCTATGACCATAAACTGTAGGCATCCAATATCAGGTTTAAATTGATAGTTATAGTATTATCAATGCAAGACTCAGTAATGCAATAGTCTTTCTGTAATCTACAATGAAATAGGTGAATACTGTTGGCATTATTTACTTCCAAACCTCTCTGGTTCACTGGAGAAAAAAATAGAATTCGGCCCTAATTAAGAACACTAATTCCTTATTTTATATTATTATTATCATTGTATTGTTATGATGATCAATTATTTAACAACATTATTGTTCCACTAACACAAAATAGCTAAGCTTAAAATACATATTTTATTTTTAAACTTGGCAGCTATTTTGGCACTGATTCTGGTTGTCTAATCAACACATTCTCTTATATAATGTACTTAAGCATATAATTTTAAACACTAGTCTGTTGATGAAGTGTACATATTTTTAAAATAACTTATTCCGATAGTTTGAAAATATTCAATATTTTGTTTATTTGAGCAATAAAAAAGAATACACGTTTCTATAATAGTGTTTGGATTCAGCATCAACTTTTCTTAGTGTTTATTTATCCTCAGGATGCCAGTCATTTACATATGGATGAGGTTTGGTTTTGGATGAGTGTGATTTAGATTCATTTAAAAATATATTTTATAGCTTGATTATGTTTTAAGGCAAATATGAATGAACTCATACATATGTGTAGATGAGTGTGAAAGACTTGTGTAGGTTGGTTACTATACGAGTTTTGACTTATGCTCAGATATGGTCATTTATTAATAGCCTAACAATCAGACAACTAAGAGACCTACATTTTTACAAGAAATACAAACCACATTTTAAAAGAAAGAAAGTTCTTACTGGTCTGACTTTTACCTAACTAACAAGCCTGGTACTAAGTTCTCCCACAGAGACAACAACCAAACATTGGTAATCACACAACACGGACACTCTACCCCATGCTCCCTCCCATACATGTACAGTAGTGTTGACCCAACTACCCTTCCATACACATACAGTGGTAATGACACATCCTCCCTTCCCCCTCCCATAAAATTACAGTGGTAATGACCCAACCACCCTTCCATACACATACAGAGTTGATGATCTACCCTCCCTCCCATACACGTACAGTGTTGATGACCCACCCTCCCTCCCTTACACGTACAGTGGTGATAACCCACCCTCCCTCCCATGTGCGGACAGTCGTAATGACCCACCCACCCTTCCATACACTTACAGTGGTAATGACCCACCCTGCTTCCCAAACACGTACATTGGTGATGACCCACCCTCCCTCCCTCCCATACACGTACAGTGTTGATGACCCACCCACCCTTCCATACACGTACAGTGGTGATGACCCACCCTCCCTCCCACACATGTACAGTGGTGATGATTGAAAATGCTGTGTCATCATTAACAGGAATAAGTACCTAATATTTAGAAGTACCTACTACCTATAATCTTCACAACATGCTCCCAAGTAGCAGGGTACAGTACTATGCAAAAGAGCTGATAAATGATGAATGTAATGAACAAGTTTAATCTTTGTTACTAACTAAAGTTGTCTGATGTTTAGAAAGAGACTTACTAAGAACCAAGTATTGGTAACATTATTATACCCCTACAATCATACTAAAGTATTTTTTTAGGTCAGAAATACGCTTACGCACTCTATACAATTGCAGAAGTGCCAGACTTCCGCCAGCTTGACAAACGGCTAAAATCCCCCTCTTCTCTGAGAACACTAACATGAAATGTATAACAAATTATTAGAAGTGTTTAACAAAGAGTGAAGCCATTGATCATTGGCTTTAAGAGCACGTCATCTTAAACATTTAATAACATAAGGCTGATCAAGATCCACCTTCTTCGCCTTTAGGCATGCTTCAATGAAGTGTGTTACATATTTCCAGGTCTCCTACCCATGAAGCATAAAAAAGTAAATTGTTTAGTGTCATATAAAGTAATAATAATGTTATAAATTACTGACAAAATGTATAACAAGTATGGAAATGGAAAGTACCACTGAGAGGAAATTACAGCCCTGCCTCACTTATTTGAGCTTTATAAAAAGTTTGTGAACAAGCTATCCTGAAAAGGATCTTAGATTATTGTCATCCAAAAAAGTGAAAAATAATGCACAGAAAGAAAAGTGATGCTGACTTAAAAACAAGAAATTTGTGTGCTAAGTAGGAAGCATTCTTTTTCTCTTGTCTATTTCTAAATTGTTTCTAGTTATAGTTCAAATATCTAATACTCAGGGCCGGTTTAAGGTGTAAGCAAAGTAAATGGCCGCGAAGTGCACCGGAGAAAAGGGGCGCCTAAACACTCAATATTAAATTAGGAGACTAAATTTTGAGTGTTGACTCACTCTGCCAAATTCATACTGTAGGAATAAGGTTATATCGCAAAGTATAACCATGAGCATACATGCGCTGTACTCCGCTACTCAAGATTTTACTGTTTTACTTATTTAAATATTTTACTGTTACTCTCTAACTGACATGAAACCTTACAGACAGATTTGCTTCCCCCCACTACTGGCTGAAAAAGGCAGCTGATATTAGTTACCTCATGCACCATTGAGTAACGCAGCGCTATTGATATTCCTGTAGTAAATAATGCTCGACAATATGTCGTTTTTTACCGTTTATTAATCTCCAATTGATTATGCCAATTTGTAGTAAATACAGTTCAATCACAGATTCATGATGCCTATTCAAATCTATAAAACCCCACATAAGAAGAGACTCAATCACCATTCAGTAGTTAATTGGCAACATTAGTTTACCAACAGTAATTATTTTTAATTCAGTAACTATAATCCTTAAAATGCTCTTAGCTATAATGTAGGGTTTCCTTAATGCTTACAAAGTAAACAATTTCTATATCAGATTAGTTAGTTTAAAACATTTCTTGTAATTGTTCTTGATCTCAAAAACAATTTTATTGAGTGTTTTATTAAGCTTGATGGTTTAAAATTTTAAACAAAATTGTGCATTTTTACTTAACTTGCTTTGAATAATAATTATTGACCTAGAAATGTGACATGATCACGAAATAATAATATGTAAACATAAACAACTTTATACATTTTATTCACAGTGCAGTGTTTATAAATATACGTAGCGTATTTATAGGCCTACATTATTTATTCATCAATTGATATTGGATATTTAATAGTACCAGGCTTACAGGGTCTGCAGACCACCTATACAGTATCTATTACAGCTGAACGAACTACATAATTTGTTTCAACTGAAACCCCCATCTTTGAACCCTAAGAATTCAGTAAAAATAGTTTTAACCCCCAAATGGGTATGGAGGAGGGGTAAGTATAGTTTTTGGGAAATTTTCAAATTGGAACATAGGTCGTGTTACACCTCATTTTAAAGCCTCATTATTCTGATAAAAACATTTTTATATTATTTTTAACCCTAGAGGCAGGGCGGGACAAAATGCACAAAATTTTGGTTTTTAAAGTTGATAATACTGTACTGCAACTCTTCTGTACATTATTTATCAAATACTACCAATGACTTGTCTTTTCAATTAACAATAAGATTGAACAATTATCTCCCCATCTTCAAAATTGCAAAAATCATTAACATTAAAAAAAATAAAAATAGATTAAGTAAAAAGTTGTAAATAGGACCCTATGTCATATAACACACCAAAGTAAAGGTCTTTAAAAATGAGACATTTCGTTATGTAAAGTTTTTGCCACTTCCCCTCCCCCCACTTTTCCTTGGCCCCTAGTTATCCCCAGCAAGCAAGGCCACTCACTGTTTTCGAGACATACCCCATCTCTTTAGTCACTCTTACTAACTCATAAATCAAAAAGAGAGACTAAACAGTATACCATTGCTGACATGTTGCTGGAGTGATAATTTTACTTCATTAGTTTACATTTAGGACAAAGTTCGGATATCGTTATTTATTTTGACTTAAATAAACCTAACATGTTTGTTAATCTTCCTTAAAATTTAATTCTGTAACCTTATCTGTTTATCAATATAATTATGAAAATCAGTTGTTTTTTGATTTTAAAACAGTTAATATCTTTATCATTAATTGATCATAAAAAGCCACATATATAACTTAAACAGTTTAAAAGTAATTGGGAAAAACACATTTAAATTTTGAATCAAACCGGTAATGTCCCGAATATTTCCTTTAATTTTAAATTACCAGGCAACAGAATAAACTATCTCTAAGATTGCCCGACATTTCAGCCAACAAAATTGCTAGGCCTAGTTCTGTTTTAAATTGTTGTTATCATTCCCGTTGAAAAGAAAAGATAATGATATAATGTAGGCCTACTATATATTAGATTTTATATTATTTATAGTTGTTAGTTTTTGTTTTATTAATGATTTAGATATTTTTAATAATTTGTACTTAACTTGTTACAGTAATAATTAAACAGTTTTGAACATTCATACAGAACAGCAAATTTTTCATCATCTAATAAATGTAAATGCCTTGTTTAGTTGTTAAGTGTTATTTTTATTGAAATATACCTTATTGAAAATATTAAGGCTTGATCTGCTTTCTCAATATTCTATTCACTTTTTATTCATCGCTAATGTTCCATTTTCTCTCTTATCAGTGATCTCTCCATATCACCTCCTGCCTGATAATAACAGCTGTTTCACATTATAAAATGGCCTGTATTTATTGTTTCTACAAAGTAATAAGGATGACTGGTTATCGTAAATTTCCTATAAAATAGTTTATGATTTTTTTTGAATATGGGTTAATAATGCACAACTTTAATTACAAAGCTGCAAGTCAGTTTTTTACGAGATCAGGAATAAAATTTTTAAAATTACATGTAGTTGTTCAATAAAAATTACTATGGACATTGCTACAATTTTACCGAAGTAATTTTAATGGTAGATCTACTATGAGAGTTGTATAATATATTATGTAATAAGTACCTGTATTGCATATACAACATATATATTATAATTTCTAAAGTACTTTTTTTTGTCGGTACGCCATAACTTCCTTAATTCTTCACCAATTTTCATAAATGAGGTTTCATTTTAAAGCTTTTTTTACCCACCACTTGATGAAAATATACAAATCTCTCATTTTCCAATAGTTTTTTGGAAAAACGACCTATTATATCATTCTGCAAGTAATTTAAACTTGAAATGTTTATTTACATTATTCGATCAGCTATAACATGTGAATTAAATAAATCAAAACAAACAGCTGTAACATGTGAATTAAATAAATCAAAACAAACAAATATTTATTTCTCAAATCAGATTGATTTGTTTTTGCTACATTTACGACGACGAACAATACTTAGTCCAAACTCAAAAGTAAGTAGAACATAGATTCTTTAAACTCACATATTTTATTTCTTCTTTAATCCATATTTACATTAGGTTAAATTGCACTCTAACTATGCGTTACTAACTATACTGTGTGCACTTTAATTAAGAGGGATTTAAAGAGAATACAGTGCGAATGCTTCGCACGGGTCGGCTAGTATTACATATTAAAAGACCATGTGGTTAAGTATTGTCTGTACCGTATATATGTTACTGCTGCCAAAAGTAACTTTTAATTTCAGTTATTTTTTACTATAATTTTAATCAGTTACTTAAAATTTAACTTTTAACTTCAATTAGTTAGTTTTTTGGAGGATTAACTTTAAATTTAACAGTTAACAAAAATAATTAACATCTCTAAGTATACATGTACGTAAGTATACATAAGAGCAGGACATTGCTTTTGTGACCATGTGATTTCTTGAAACACACTCATAGTGAATGATTTCTTGCAACAATCAACTGCACATAAGGAACTTGACAGGTTTTAATAGGAAAACTGTTTTATTGCTATACTGTAATAATTATACATAATAATAACACTATTATTATTATACTATCAATGAGACCAATTTAAGTACTACGAACCTATCAGACAATAATCCTGTAAGAGGTAGCCCTATGAAGCTTGTCATTACAGATAAGCTGCTGATTAGAGTTCTTTTCCAGTAATCTGGAGGGCACAGGATACCAAACTGCAAACAAGGGAAGAATGAGAACAAAATATCTTTTGAATCTGAACAACATATTTCATTAAAATTAATATGAAACCACAAGTATTAATAAATTAAAGTAAGTTCCAAGGTATATGACTAAAAATGTAAAATGTATACATGATTTTTTTTAAACTAAGTATATACTGTACTGTCTAAGTATATGATTAAATGTTATTGAAATAAAAATATGAACAAATTTCAAGCCTATATTAATCTATAAAACTATAATAGAAAAAATAAACTATAATAAAAGCAAATCTTAGTAAGCTTATTTATTTACTGCTGATATATTACATGTTGTACATGTGTTTGTTTAAAATCTTTTATCATACAATTTTATATAAACTAGTCAATAAGGAATTTTAATTTTTAAAACATAAAAGTCTGAATAAGACCTATCAATAATTTGTTAGAAGAAAATTATATTGATTTAACTTTAACTTAAAATAGATGCATTGTCAACATTATTTTTGTTTTATTGATATAGAGTATGAAAGAAATCAGACGACTGCTATACTCAAAGATAATCGGATTTCATTGTTTATAAATGGGTCAACAGTACTTACTTTACCTAGTTCATTGAAGAGATTAATTTATCGCTACTTAAGATTGCTTTGCCACTTGTTAGAAATTAATTCAGATAAAACCTTCTGACTGAAAAATGTGCATATTGATAAATTTTATTTAGTAAACATCTTAGATTATTTTATTTATTATAATATAGTCATAAGTTTTACTAAATCTATATATTCATTGTTATGCTATTGGTACTATCCTGATTGGTTGTATTTAACAATAAATGGTAAAATAAATACCTCTTTTTTGTTCTGCCAACAATCTTGAGTTTCTCAGCATGACTGGTTTCGAAAGAGTGCATCTCAAGATGAAGGACATCCTTCAAAATCGATTGTTCAAATTTTTAACAATATTTTACTATTTATTGTTAAAAAATCTATATATACATAACACTCAAACTTCCATGTTTCTGTACACAAAACTCTAAAAGTAATGAATGAATTCTTTAGTTGATTGGATTTTTTTTGTTCTTGAAGAGAAAAGACTCTTATACAACATCTATTTTAATTTAAGAACTAACTCACATCTTGCGCAATTGTCCTTGTGTTTTCTGCAAATACCCAATCACTGCAAGTTTCAGAGACAGACGAGTTAAACAGTTCGGCGGGACAGTAGGAGATGTTTCCCTGTGAGGTGTTGGGAAGAGGGTGATACCGCAGACAGGGTTGTGGAGTATTAGAGATACCTAGAGGCATAGCATTGCTTATCCACGAAGGTTCCATTCCAGCAGATCCAGAAGTACCCTCACACTCTGGAATTCTACATCTGCCAGCAAAATTAATTGTAGGTTATCACTTAACGTATCCAATTTAATTATATTAGAAAGATTAAAGATTAATTAATTATATATGCTGCTAATCTTAATACATAAAATCCAAAAAGGATGTACTCACTCATTACGACATTTCCGGAATTACAAGACAGATTTTGATGAATTTTTAAGGGAAGTTAGCTTTTTTATGATAGAGACACGCTAAGAAAGGATTTCTTGAGATTCTATTCAACTTTTCCTTTTTTCCATAAGAGTACCATCAGCATTAATTTAATCCAATAATTTATTTAAAACAGCTGATACAAAAAGCATAAACATGATATAAAGCTTGGCTAGTTTGGTTTTCATTTTGAAATGTTTATGTTTGTTTCTATAAACTCTTGCATGATTGCACTACTTTGCTTCTCCCTAAAGTAGACTTTAAGATATTCTAGACTACAAAACTTTGTTATCAAGGATAACAGCAGCAGGGGAGCTTTTATATTGATGAGATAGTTTAGAGAGAACCGCAGAGGGAAAGGTAAGCAAGTGTAGAGAACCACCTTGTAGCGAAGCAAGAGCTATTGTCTAATATAATGTGAAAGTATCAAAAGGGACAGTTTTACAAGCCCAATATATGATGTCAAAAATGTACACAAGACTAGCATTTTTAAATTTGGATATAAAAAATCATGATTGATACTTTTACAACATTAAATTTACAAACAAACAAAATGTATTTTAATCTAATGAGTGAAAAAATAACTGTTTTTAATCATGAAACTTGTGCTACATTGACTGTACCACCACCAAAACTGCACAATTATCATTTGAGACCTGACCATAAAAAAAGTTTTAAAATCCCTCCCACCCACACATACTATATGTACAGTGGTATGGAGACACCCATCCTCCCAAACGCATCAATTTACTGTCAATAATTATTTTCTCTACTCCAACATCACTTGATATAACTAGTCGCAGGTAAACTCACCTACCCTCCCTTACATGTACAGTGGTATTGACCCACCCACCTACCCATGTTCAATGGTATGGACCCACCAAACCTCCCAAAGACTCTAGGTGGGATGGCATTTAACATTATAAGAGTCTATCAATTGTGTCATGCAGGTAGGCTTATCTTGATGAAGATTGGTGCAGTTTTAACCATTATGGTAAGGATATTGTTTTGAACACTTTTATTTTATAACAAATATGAAGTCATCTTTGCCTTGAATAATTATACATGCCTTATACCTTTTGTGTTTACTATATAATTCTTTTTTTTTTTTTTTATTAAAAGCTTCTTCATTTGAAACATACGTATCTAACCTGTGTTGGATGTCCATAGTGGTGAAGATGTACTCAGTGCCTCGAAACCCCCACAGGGTAACAGGAATCAGTAGAAGAGTAAAGTACAAGGCTTGAAACTTTCCAAACTGGCCAAGACCTTTTAGCATATCATCAAGGTCCATCTGTGTGATTTATAAGATTAGTAACTCATTTAAATAGACTGTCACTTACAGCAATATATTTTGAAAAGGTAGTCATAACACTACTATTCAATGTTGTTTAAGTGCTAAAAATAATGTCCCTCGAAAAGCATAACTATGCTTTTCAACATACGTGCAAAGTCAGCAGCTAAAGAATACCACAAGGTTGGAGAATATGTGATGTCAAAAAAGTTAATCAGTGTGGACAAATTCCAACTATGGCTTTCACCATTTGCTATATAAACAAGAATATTGTCCACTCATATAGATCCCAAGAGACTGTTTTTCCTGTACTATGATATTAGTTCTTGTTCTGTCTTCACATAAAGCATCAGGGCTCTCCCTCTCTATCTCTATTCATCCCTCTCTGCATCCCCCCAGCACACGCTGAAGTAACTAATAACCGAGCTAATAGTATACAAAACAGTTGTCCGAGCACTTATATGAAACCATTGACCTTTAGATAGCATCACAGGCTTGCGTCTATTACAAATGCAATGCTTTGCTATGTCTGTTTTACAATCAATGCTACCAATCAACAGCCTCAGCTTGGAATTTTGATTATATGTGTTTGACCTGCTGATAGACTAGTATTCACCTCAACGAACTGGTCACTTATTTGAAGCACCAAATGTTTGTGAACTGCTATCTAAAAGTCTATTTAATTTAATTCATTTATTATTGTAAAACTAAGTATCTGGATTCCAAACTGTGTTGAACAGTGTAGGTGCCACCATTTTACCTATGGTCAGAGGCGAGCGGTGGAATGAAGCAAGTGAAGCACTGCTTCACTTAACATTTCATTCAGTTGAAGAATTTAAATGAAGTTGCTCAATTTATAGTAAATATACATTAATTACAAATGGTCAACTCGAACAAAGTTCCAAGAAAAGCCTACAGCACGGTCGGTTCTTGTTCTGCACAGTGATTAGGTAGAGAGAAGCTGTACGCTTATAGCTTCAGTAGGCAGCATGCGCGAGCATTCAATACACAAGGAGGGAGCAGAAGGGTGCGGGGAGGGCAGTCCTATCAAGTAAATGGCAAAGGAAGCTAGTTTGGGTAGACCCGATCACGCACGAATCTCGCTGATTACAACCAAATTGAAAACTGTCAAATTACTGTAGCCTTGGAGGAGTTTCAAGTTTCGTTAAATAAATTATGAAATTAAATCAGCTGCTGTTAGTTAACAGATTCAAATTGTAGCAACTGAACTGAAATTGTTCTTGTATTAGTAGACTATAATGCATTGGTGCGTAAATTACGATAAAAGTAATCTTCTTTTGTTATAGTGCTTTATCATTGTTATACAGTATGTTATACTCATTTTTTTAACTGCATTTTTAATGGTATAGGCTACTTACCTATAGCAAGTATATTTTAGTTTACTTAGTTATTTACAAAAACTCTTGTAAGGTTTCTTAAATGTTATTATATTCTTAATATATGAAATTTACTGTGTTTATTATTTCTTTTCTCCCTCCACATTCACTCTACAAAAAAAAAAATAATTTGAATTAGTTTCCTATAACTTTAATACTGCAACATTATTATATACTGTGTTAATAATATTTAATAATAAGACGTGGATACTACTAGAGAAGTCTGGGGTGTCCGTGTTAGGTGGTAGTCAAGGTTCAGAGAACTGAGTGTCAGACTTGTCAGTTAGCTGAAAATGAAACCAACACTAAGTGGTTCGGATTCCACATAAAGTTGTAAGTCCCATAGTTTCCCTGGCTATTGGGCTATTAATAAACAGTCCTTTCTGAGCTAAGTTGAACTCAGATAGTAAAAGTGACTACACTCGTTCATCTACACTCATCAAGCTCATTTGAAATCCATATTCGGCCATATCTTGACAAGTGGCATCTTAAGAATAAATAAATAAATAAAAATTAAGCGTCCTCTTATTTGAAAAATACAATTTTCTTTAAAAGATTTTTGGAAGAAAATAATATTTAAAGAATTTTAATTTTTAAAGGAAAATTAGCATATTAGGCCTACTTGTTAACGTGTATGTAAAGTATTTACATCAAACGCCACAATTAATTTTTTGAAATTTAAATAATTTTTAATTTGATTAAAAGCATATTTTTTATTGTTTTACCTAAAAATAAGCATAGAATTTTCTTCAAGGATATATGACACCTCCCACAGACAACCTACATAGATAATGCTTTACCTAACATGTGATGCACCGCACGCCACTGCCTATGCTACAATGGACTTCTTCAGAATAAACCTATATTCACTTGGGAAACAAAGAAGAAGAAACACTTTTTCGCATCCCAAATGAATGATGACTCACCTAGAGAGGTCTATCAGAACATTTATGAAATGTTAACATTTTGAAAATGGCAGTAAAGTGTAAAAAAGTATTATTTTCACAACTTTCTTTACATTCTTTTTATTATTTTACTGGTTACAAAAATAATTAATACTTTACCTTTATTTGAAAGGAAAACAACTATTGTATTGGACAATCAAGTAAAAGATCCAACCAAGTTATCTAATACTCCTCGCTCTCTAGCATTCAGTGGACTGTAATATACTCCAGTAATGTACTGAGCAGGAGAGTCAGCAATGGAGGAGAACAGGGTGGTAGGAGCTCTGTAAACAAGAACAGCTGATAATATAATTTATTCTATTTCATATATTTCTAATGTTTGTGTACAAAAGACTCTAAAATTGGAGAATGGATTCACTTGAAATTTGTACACATCACTGCATTTATATTCAAGAATGTTTTTATATATTTAGTTACTAAAATTGTAAATGGGAATAAGGATTTCAAGCATTTCTTACATTTCACAAAAGCTGAAAAAGTGCTACGGTGACCAACTGATTTATGTAAATATTGTATGAGGGGAGTCCAGAAAATAAGTTCCGTTTGTATGTATCGCCGTTACAGTTTAGTGATCGCAGTTGCATGCATGCTCGGCTCCATTACTGTCATATTACAAAGCAGCTGATGTCATTCTGAGTTATGTACTTGTAGTTTTCATGTCATGTTGCTTCTTTAAAATGTCGAAGATAGTTAAAAATCCCGCCCATTGTGAGATTAGTTCTAATTATGTTTCTCAATGCGAGATACATTAAACCAGTTGAAATTCATTAACAGTCCTGTGAAGTTTATTGACCATCCTCTGTGTACTGTACACAGAGGAAAAACAAGTTTTTTTTTAATGAGCTGAAAAATTGACCTTTGTGCTAATGCCATAAATGTTTTTTATGACAACAATACCTCAACATCAAGCATCACGCAATGCCAATTAATGGAATCAGTCAAAATGTATTTTGTGTGCTTCTTTACCAACCTCAACATTGATAATTTCTTCAGATTCCAGATGCTTCAAACAATCACTAAACCTTTTTAATTATTGAAACATTCTTTCTAATTGTTTTTATATAAATTTATAATGACCAAGGCAATCATTTAATACTTACTTTTAGCTTGCAAACAAACTTGCTGAAATAACTAAAGAATGACTTGCACCTTTATACTTTTTATACCTTTATACACTTTTACTTCAAAGAGCGGTATTATGGATAGAGCGAAGGACCTGCTATGAGCTCTCCAGAGGTTTGAACCTTTACAACATTGCCACTATAAAGGATATACAATTTTATTATTTATTCAACAGGAGGTTACAGCTATTTTTAAAGAATGTTTTAGAGTGACAAGCCTACGAGAAGACAAGAATACTCGTATGTGTAATATTTTGATAGTTTTTCTTAGGCCTGTTACATTTTTTTGTTTTTTATTTTTCATAAAAAGGATAGCCTGGCCTCCTCTTCTACCTTACTCTACCATTCCCCATAGTCTATTGATTTGTAGAGGTATCTTATCAGACAGTACAAGGCGAATAATACTGATAAAAGGTAAAACTAACAGTCAAGGCCAGGATTTGAGTTTGCACTATTTCTAACTCAAATACAAAGGCCTGACGCCTTCAAACACTCGGCCACTGGCTCTCTCTGGTACATTTTATATGATCTCATGGGGTAATTAAAAGAAAAAGTGTGTTGTGTTAAGTGATATAAGCTCACAAATGTATGTCTATACACAAGCAATATAGTAAGACAAACAATGTTGATGTCATCTAACTTATGATTTTCATTTCCAAACTGTATTCTACTGGAAATACAAATGGTGATTGACACTAGATCAATTATGTGATTGCGGGGAGTCTATCCAAACAATGGATCACATAGTTACAAAGTGGCCTCTGTGGTGTTTTTATGAGGGATTAGCTAGCATAAACAGAATTAGTGAGGCAAGTTTTAAATGGCTTGATGATTGGATTTAGCTTTGTGATAGGAGACCATTTGTTATTTTTCTATTTTTATTATTACCTAACGACTTTTAGAGTTTTTACCAAGTATAAACACAGCTTTCATATAATTTAAAATTTATAAATGCGTGGTAATGAAAAATGTAAGATTTCTGTTATAACTTTATGATTTATGTTATCAACACATATTACTTTTTTTGTTGGTAAATTTAGTAAATTAAATGATTGTTAAATTTTTGTAGATCCATGAAAAATTATATACCAGTTGTAACCTGTTTTGGAATTCAATGTTGACAAACATTGTGACAACCAGACTTCACACACTCAGTATTATGGGCCATCCATGAAAACATTTAATTGTCAGGCAACAATGAAGATTAAGAAAACAGAAAATAGCAAACAAATGTATAAAGAAAAGTGAACCGAGCTGATCTGTTTCCTATGCAACATATTAAGCTAAATGATAATATAGGTCTATATTCACTAGTAAAGAAGCAAGACTAAAAACAAGAACTGTTCCATAAGTATTGTTGGCACTAGTAGCCCAGTACTGTAACACAGTTACTTAGAGACAAAGTGTTGTGGAGATTGTAGGCGATAAGTTATATGCTCAGTCCACTTAATACCTAACCTGCGTCCACTCAATGGTTACCATCAATGTGGAGACAATTAGAGAAGTATTGGATTTCCTGTTGGGTGGTAGCACAGAATATATCTGTCTATATTCTGTGGTGGTAGTTAGATCTGCATATTATGTAGGAAATAGAGTTGAGTACGAGGCGTGTTTGTTAGCTACAAAGAATATTATGTGGTTTCGAATTGATAAGTCTTTATTAAATAATTCTTCCAGCTGTATTGGTTATTATTATAAAAATATGTTTACCATATGTTGTTGTTTAAATTTTCATAAATGGTCACAATATGTGGAACTTTTTCTTGTCTATTTAATTAATATTGCATAATAATGGCGACGAGTGATGAAAATACTTACACACCTCTTAAAAGACAAAGAGGAATTGTTAAAAGTCAACTGACAAGATCACTAAATATTTTAAAGAACAAAACCTTGACCACCTATCATGTTCCAGCAAGAATAAAGATGATTGAAGATACATGGCTTACGTTCTTGAGTATTCAGGGTGATATTTTGAAGCAAAAAAATATGATGATGAAGATCAATTAGAGAAAGAAGAGGACTATAGATAAGAAGTAGAGGAAATATACTCTGAAATAAGGGCCATACTACAAAAGGTAATTGATGCTCCTTTTAAACCAATAGAACATACTCTTATGTACAACACAAATAATAACACTGATCTTGTACCTGATGTCAGCTTTACACCTTACAATGAAAATGAATCTTTCAGAAATTTTCTAATGAGACTAAAATCTTTCTTCATGATGAAAAAAATAACGGATTCAAAAACATAGGCTTACACACTTATTAGTAAACAGCAGTACAAAATCAGCAGAATTACAAAAAATTAAGTTCATTCATCGTATATCAAATAATTGAATGAGTCCAGTGCTCTGTCATGACTTTATCAATATCGAATTCTCCTCCTCTCTACCGGTACACTCTGTGTGGTTCAACCCTTCGTAGACCTGACATAGTCAAAGACCTAGGAGTTATGACCTCACACTCTATGCATTCTGGAGATCACGTGCATCATATATGTGGCAAGGCAAACTCTGTACTCGGATTTATCTTTAGCTTCACTAGAGACAACCCATCTCCAGAAGACATTCTAATCACACTGTACAAAGTTTTGGTGCACCCCATACTTGAATCGAACTCCTCTTATGGTGACCATATCATAGTGGACTTGAAAGTGCCCAGCATCATTTTATAAGAGTCGTTGGTTTAAGAATGGGATTCATAGATGTTCCAATCAGTGATGTCCGAAATCAATTGAATCTACATACTCTGGAAGCTCGCAGGAGGATGTTTGATCTCCTGCTTCTTTACAGGATCATTAATGCTCATGTTGACTCCCCAGCTCCTCGAGTTGATTGACTTCCACGTTCTTTGTCAGACGAGGTCGCGTGACATATTTGTCTGGCACCAGTATACTACGCTTTACCAACAATGCAGTTTCATACCTCAACTCTTGCGTCTGGATAATGAAGTTGAAACTTATGTGGATATTTCTTTATGAACAGAGAGTGTTTACGAAGGGTGATGAAGGAACTCGTATCCAATTAACAAATTTTTACTTAAACCTTAATATTGTATCGGCATATTGAATTGTTAAGTTTATATAAAATATTTGTGTTGTTTTTTCATAGTTTATTGCTGTTAAAATGTACCTTTTTAAGTTTTTCTTTTTATATTGATAAAGTTGTATTATGTATCAAATTTGAGTTATACATTATAACTATAAGTGTGATATTTCTCAATCATATATATTATAATCTGTTATAATATGACTTAATTGTAGGTGACTTCATATCTTTACATCATGTATTCGTCATTGCTAATTGTTGGCAACTGTGAATATTTTAGTCATTATTTTTACTGGATACTTTTGGCATTTATTGTTTTGGTTGTCATTTTCGTATATTTTAATTGTAATGCATATTGTAATAGTTAAGTTTTCAAATATAGTTATTTTTCTGTTTAGTATTTCTTACTACTAAGTGAATTTGAAGACTTGATACAGTTGGTGCCAGACTGCAAAGACAATAATAAAAAAAACTCATGAAGGTAATCTAGCACTAATTGTATTGATAAATTAATACGTTAAATGGTGTTTATTGAAGAAAAATAAATAAATCACACAAATTATCCATTTTATTAACACTTTTGTTGGTTTATGGAGAACTGGACACAAAAAACCAAGTTGAGAACTGTGTATTTACATGACAATTATCTGAACTATTTCTCTCATTATAACACGAAAACACCAACATAACATTCCTGTCCATTATAATTAGAACCAGGGATCACTTTATTAGAAGGCCATCCTCTAAGCTAAGACCTTGAAACCCTTTGTGAATCCAGTAACAAAGAAACACCTACCTTGAAGATGATTGGAGTCATATTAGAGTTATTACAACACAGTACATGGTGCATATGGCACAGTCACAAAGTGAAACTCAAGCAATAGATCGACAGTCATTAAAGAATATAGTACAGAAATAATAAAAATTACAAACATGCCTAGAACAAACCAAACTAGAAGATCAACAAATTGTATTAAGACGTTCGATAATGACATCAGTAATCCGTATATGGATCATGAAAGTCATTCTCTTTTGAAGTATGTTATAAAGGTCACATTTGTCCTATAAACTTCATATGTATTTATACTAAAAAAATATTAAAATAGTACTGTAAAGTCATTATAAAATATAATATACATACATAAAATGAGCATTGTAAAAAAAGTCTATAAAATTTAATTATGACTACAACTTATAATATACTAATATTATAAGTATACTAAACCTTAAAAATATACATCAATATAAAAATCAAACTTCCATATATGTGGTAAGTGGTAAATAGATTCAGTTGAAGTGTTTACACAACATTGCATTTGTAGTTCACAAGAATTGTTTATAAATTTTGTTGTAAATCTTGTTTACTTTCCTCAGACCAGAGAGACGCACAAAGGAATTACATTGGTGTTCAACTACGCTACTTACTATTTACTACCAATGGTGAGTTGGCTGGAATCATCAACATAGTGGTCGTAAATACATATTTGTCTTCACTATTGGCTATTACTTCCCATCCTCCCATTAGCCGTAAATAATTTAAAAATATTATCTGAGATAACGAATTAATCTGTTCATTCATAAGTTTGTTACAATACTCACAATTTTCTTTAAAAATATACAACATGCCATGCAATCGTATAAATTCATATGCTTTATTTTTTTTTAGTTAAGAGTCTTACGGGACTTTACAGACAATAATACTCCGCCATCTCATCTCTAAGCATATTTTACATTCATCATGATTTATGGTCTAGCTAACATGGGTTAGCTCTATACTAATTTGTATGGATTAACCTTATGAAATATCATTGAACTACAGCTTGTACCTGAGAGTTAAATGAAAAGGAATGCAACTTTTTTTCAAGTTTGAAATGTATCTTCCCTAGTATTTATTCATTATATATTTGTATGTGTGTGATGTGTGTATAGGTTAATAATAACTCTAAAAATATTATCGGTGACATAAATAAAATATATTATAGGGAAAAACATAAAATGCACATGAAAATAATCTAACTTAACAATTTAATTTGGATTATAGTTAAAATCCATGTAATTTCTCAAATCTGCTGGTAATGATTTGCAAAATACATGGATTAAACTTGTAAAAACGTAGCACATGCTACAACTGCTGATAAGTTAAGTCTGCTATCACCAAGGTTAAATACTCATAAACGGATGTATTATGGTTATGCTATTATGTAAAAAACAACAATATTTAGTTATGCTGTATTCATTGCGGTCCAAATAAAGAATATTTTGAATTTTCCAAATAATTTTCTGATTATTGTAAACCACTTTGTGATAAATGAAGTAACCTACATTAATAAAAAGCAAAAAACGCAGTCTCACAACATGATGCTTATTTAAAATATTAGAGATATATAAGGATTGTTTGTTAAAGTACATGTTGATAAAAATATGTTTTAATCCTTACAAGTCACTGATATCTTTATCTTTCAAGAAGTGTTTAGTTACCATATTTAAATGTATTATAATAATTCTATCTAATAAAGGTCTATGATATTACTGTATTGAGGCCCAGTGGGGGAGTGGTGTGCCCACTCTTGTCCACAGTTTGAAATCCTGGATTCCTTGGATGGCAATGGGAAAATATGCACTTTAAGACACCAGTGTTGACATAGCATCTTGAAGCAATTGGAAACCTAGGATATCAGTAAAAATTGTGGAAATAAAGAAATGGTGTCAGAAACTGATTATTATTATTGTTGTGAAACTTGAATATTAAGAACTTATTCTTGTTTGTAAACCTGAGTTCTACATTTCAACATGTAGATTCCAAATCTGTAAAAAATGAATCCCCAGACAATAGTGTGAAACAGTTAATGTTTTACAGGTTAATTAAATACCATTTAAACCAATTGCAGTCCAACATATACAGGAAATATTTCATATCTTGAACAACTGCCATAAAAATACCTCAAATAAATAAGCAATTAAAAGTGCTCATTTAGTAGTGAAGATAGTGTGTTAGGAGTTTCTATAGAATGGCATTACTAACTAGTTGAGATATCTTTACAACCATTTGAGGACTCTGAAATGTTTTGGCATTAAATGACAACCTATCTCAAACGAGTCAAATTTCCAAAAAAAAACAAAAAAAAAACAGTTTTTTTTAAATTATATCAAAGATAAGTTAATTAGTGTATTGGAGAGATAGGATATCAGAAAACTTACCTTAGAAGACAAGTTCACTAACACCAGAGTAGTAGTAACATACACAAAACAAACACATAATCACACAAATGTTCTGTGCCACTGGCACTTTCTATAGGTGAGTAGAGAGGGCAAAGGTAAGTTAAATAATATTTTTTTGTTGTGTTTTATTTATTTACTATGTTTTTTTTTTTATTAAACTTGCCGGTTCACACAAGCCTGCAGGCCTGTGCGTGAACTTTATTCAACAGGTGAAGTACCCACCGTTCAACTGTTTCTGAGAAACAGTTGAACTCAGTTAGTAACCAGACTACACTCATCCTACACTCATATAATCATTCATATTCACATTAAAATACCAACAGCGTTGTGTCGGCATCTCATATGTAAGAATGTAAGAATATATAATCTCTGTACATTTTGTTCTTAGTGTATATACAGTATTATGTTGTATATTTCTAGTTAGGTTACAGAGCTAAAAACATTTGATATTTGTACATGTAATAAAGAAAACTTAGAACGTTTTATTTTATTTAACATTATATCTTGCATGAAATAGCCAAATAACAGTTTATTCCACTTGAAAATATTACAGTCGTTTCATTTAGCTAAAAGCATACATGTAAATTAAAACTAACATCCTCAGGAATTAATATAATTAATTTGGATTTCTTAGATTAGTAATTTAATTTATTCAGCTTCCTATGGTGCCTTGATTATATCAAATAACATTGCTACATGATGAACAAAATAAAGATTGAATATGAAGCTAAAATTACAATTTTATATAATTAAATAGTTTTTGACCCATGCTTTACTATGTGATAAACAGTAATGTTTGTTTTCATTGTTTTTATTTAACAGATGATAATTAAGTAAATAACTCCTTTAAAAGATTACAATTGAACCATATAAAACCATGCTTAAATTCTTCCCTAGGAAAAAACAAAACTTCTCAAGGTTTATGGTGGATGAATAGTGAATTAATATCGTATAAAGAACGAACATACAAAGACACAAACAGACAAACATTCATTTTTTTATGTATTTAACAATTATATGGCTAAAACATATGTCAACTTTTTTTATTTGTCTAGCATGCAACACTTTTGAGGTATATTAATTAATTAAAAATTAACATAACTATGCAAAATTTTATAGAGGAAACTGTTAAAAACTGGTATTCATAACAGTGTTAATTATAAAACTTAACTCTCACCTGACACTAGGTAATTTATTTCATAATTCAATATTTAAGTATCAATAACAAAAACAATTAACTTTTCAGTATTTTATTAAATCAATAAAATCAGTCATTGAATAAATAACAACCATTAAATATTGTATTATTGATTGTTGCAAATCATTATGTTTTACTATTGACAATAAAAATAATGACTATTGTTATTTATACAATTTAAAAAATTATTACAGAACTAAATCATAATATAAATACGTAATATATTATGATTTACGTATTTAAAATCAATATTTTAAATATGTATAAAATCAATATTTCAGTTCTGTCTTCACTCCAGACAAAATCAGATTGAAATAACTAAACAACAAACGTTTAAAAGTATTCGAACTACACGTTGATTGTTTACCTTGTAAATGAGTTGTGGTGTACGTAAAGCAGTGTCAAGTATCAACTAACTACTTACATTGCGACTGTGCCAGCTGTATCTACACTAGACCGCCCGGATGAGTCATACCACATTTGGAACAGCTGACTCTGCTGCTCACACATTGGGGGTTTGTTGACTAGAACTTGGTAGGTTGTTTTTTCTTCGCATCAGGATATTCAAGTACAGTACAAGTAAGTGGAATCTATAAGAATATTTCTTGTTACATTGTTATTATAGTTGATTCCCAGAGTTTTCTTTGTTAGAAACGAGTTATCTGTTGTACTTGTTTTTAATTTAAAATACTCATATCTACTATAAAAGTGTGTAAAAAAAGTACAGAGTGCAAGATGAGCACTAGTATCATGTTTTGCCCACAGTCTTATTTGTATTAATGAATGAAATAAATGCCGGAAATTGAAACCGTTATCCGGTGAAAAGTAAACGTAACAAAGAACTAAATCTAACAAGCTTCGGGAATGTGTGACTATAGTAGTCAGTGACTATAGTAGTCAGTCGGGAACAACTGAAAATGTCTATAATCGCAAATAAAAAGTTAGGATTAAAACGAAATCAAACATCAATTTCAAACTACGGCGCAAAATCGTAATCTTCGACAGTTACAAGCTGTCACACACGAGCTCGACACTGCGACTGCCCACACACAATCGTAATCTTCGACAGTTGCAAGCTATCACACACGGGCTCGACACTGCGACTGCCCACGCACAATCGTAATATTCCACAGTTACAAGCTGTCACACACGAGCTCGACACTACGACTGTCCACGTCGTAATCTTCGATAATTCGAATAATCTTCGAATCGTAATCTTCGATAATTACGAGCTGTCAAACACGAGCTCTCACTGCGAATGTCCACGCCCGATTGGATCATGAAGGGGATGAGAAGTCATCTGAAAAGGGGAAGTAAATAAAATCCACCTGTCCTTTCCCTTGCACCAGTGGGATTAGTGTCGCGAATTTCCTAGTTTTTAACTATTCTTTTAATAATAGTATCTAATAACACTTAGCGGCCAGGAGTGAATGTCCTCTCAGGATACAAACCCACGGAGGAGACCCCTCCCAGAGCCACCGAGTCTTGCAGGTCACGGACAGGACCAACACGGATAGATTGCTCTTATTTTACAATATGATATTTTTATAAATGTTATGGGCTTGTGGTGTGTGACAATGTCTCACAATGCTTGAAACTATATACAAAATATATTACCGAACTTAACTTGATAATAGTTATTATGTATAATTTCATCTTCCGACCCAGCCTAACTGTACTGCTATAAATATAATTTTTTAGCTGTATATCTTCAGCAGTTATCTGGTGTATATATTTTCAGCTGTATATCTGGTGAGCTGACGTCACTAATCCAAGTGTTTCAGCAGTTCGGCTGGTGAACTGACGTCACTGATCCAAGTTTTAACCTACATCAACCATCATTTGTTTGTTGAAGTGAGAAATGAGACTTCTAACCCACCCAGTAGCAGCACACCCACCCAAACTTCCACCTTTCATGCACAAGACTTGATTGCTCATCTAACCTCCATGGAATAGGCTTCATTGCCCACCCACCCACTTTTCGTGGAAGAGACTTGATTGCCCCTTGATTTACCCACTCACCCATCATGGATGAGACTTGAAAAATAAAAGCATCATAAAAGCAGGAATAATAGGGACAGACCTAACTGCCCTCCCATTCACGTACAGTGGTAATGACCTACCCGCCCACCCATACCCGTACAGTGGTATTGACCCACCCGCCCACCCATACCCGTACAGTGGTATTGACCCACCCGCCCGCCCATACACGTACAGTGGTATTGACCTACCCGCCCTCCCATACACGTACAGTGGTATTGACCCATCCACCCTTCCATATACGTACAGTGTTATTGACCCAACCGCCCACCCATACACGTACAGTGGTATTGACCCAACCGCCCACCCATACACGTACAGTGATATTGACAGTTTGTTGAAGTAAGAAATCACAGTATAGCAAAAATGCTTTAAAATTTACCAACAATGGTATCTGGCTCATGGAGGCTGATGCTCTCATTCACCGACTGTCTGTTAATGATTGAGCAAAATTTTTATCGTGTTTTGAGTGAATATCTGTGATCTTTTAAGATAATGACAACCTAAGATTGGAGTGCTGATATTCTGATTTTTATCAGGCGCTCAACATGTCAATGGCACTGATTATTCTCTCTAATATAATATCTATGTACGAAAATAATTGTTTATTGATTTCCGGTACAATTTTCGTTCTATATTCAGATGCTTTCGTTATTTTATAGATATAAAAAGTATTCTCAAAGTAATATTTCTAATCAAATATAAAAAGCCTGTGCTATATTACTTTGGTCTAATTCAACAAAAGTCGCCCAACACTATTGAGCTGAGGCATGTCCAGCTGTTCACAAACTAATCGTCTGAGATAACGAGTATTTTTTTTTGTCAACTTTCCTGTTGTACAGTAGTTCCCACAATTCCTTTGTTGACCTAATCAAATGTCATTAGACCTAATATTTGTGACTGTAATCACCGGTTTTTTGCGGGGCTCTAAAGGAATAGAATCCGTTCTTCTGTCACCTACAGTTCATATTTCCTTATTATTTATTGATTCTTATTCCAAATATCAAAATTTTAGTATTTGCAATTTACTGAAGTGAATTCGATTATAACATTCAATTTAAAATTGAAGTAAACATTTACAAGATGTCACAATAAATGGATTACGTATTAATTAATTATAAGGCTCAAACCAATAAAAATTATAATATTGAATAAATGGTTGTTAGGATGTATGTATCTATTTTAAAAGGATAGAACTGTTTCCCGTACTATGATCATGAATAAAATGTACAAAAATACACAAATATAAACAAAACGTTATATTACAATGCATGAATAAATTTATCAGAATATTTTAATGTTACATTTCTAAACGTTTTACTGTTTAATTCCATGTTACAATTTTTTTTCATTGATCATTTAATCATTCGATTAAAAAGAACAATTGACTAACTAAATAAACACTAATGGACGTGTCAATAAGGCAAAAATAATTAAACAAAATAAATATTGAACTGTAAAATTTTAAATGTGTCATGTAAATAAAATATGAAATCATAGAAAATTAAATCGTTCAAAAATAAATCAGGATGATACGAGCTAAAATATATATTTTGTTAAAGGCAAATAATTAAGCATTCTTAAAAGCGTACCACAAAAGTTCCTTGTTATGTGTTTACTATCTGCATTTCTATTGTATTCTTATCAGTTTTAGGTGTTTTAGTGGCATCTCATTAAATCTGGCCTTCAAAATATAAAATGGCTGACGAGTGTGGAACATTTTTCCTGTGGGGACTTAAAAAAAGTAAAAATATGTCTGACGTAACAGGCTGAATCTGTTAGGTTCTGTGCGAGGACATGTGGTTGTTTTTTAGAAGTGTGTTAACTATAAGCGGTTATTAGTATGTTCTATATTTGTTTGGTTTTGGTATTTTATATACTGTGTTTAAGTCGTTCCTCCCACAGTATGGCACTGCAACAGTAATCCCTCTACTCAATACTAAACTACTAAAGTAACTGGTTATTAGAAGTGGTTATTACTATATTTGTTTGGTCTTGGTATTTTATATACTGTGTTTAAGTCGTTCCTCCCACAGTATGGCACTGCAACAGTAATCCCTCTACTCAATACTAAACTACTAAAGTAACTGGTTATTAGAAGTGGTTATTACTATATTTGTTTGGTCTTGGTATTTTATATACTGTGTTTAATTCGTTCCTCCCACAGTATGGCACTGCAACAGTAATCCCTCTACTCAATACTAAACTACTAAAGTAACTGGTTATTAGAAGTGGTTATTACTATATTTGTTTGGTCTTGGTATTTTATATACTGTGTTTAATTCGTTCCTCCCACAGTATGGCACTGCAACAGTAATCCCTCTACTCAATACTAAACTACTAAAGTAACTGGTTATTAGAAGTGGTTATTACTATATTTGTTTGGTCTTGGTATTTTATATACTGTGTTTAAGTCGTTCCTCCCACAGTATGGCACTGCAACAGTAATCCTTCTACTCAATACTAAACTACTAAAGTAACTGGTTATTAGAAGTGGTTATTACTATATTTGTTTGGTCTTGGTATTTTATATACTGTACTGTGTTTAAGTCGTTCCTCCCACAGAATGGCACTGCAACAGTAATCCCTCTACTCAATACTAAACTACTAAAGTAACTGGTTATTAGAAGTGGTTATTACTATATTTGTTTGGTCTTGGTATTTTATATACTGTGTTTAAGTCGTTCCTCCCACAGTATGGCACTGCAATAGTAATCCCTCTACTCAATACTAAACTACTAAAGTAACTGGTTATTAGAAGTGGTTATTACTATATTTGTTTGGTCTTGGTATTTTATATACTGTGTTTAAGTCGTTCCTCCCACAGTATGGCACTGCAACAGTAATCCCTCTACTCAATACTAAACTACTAAAGTAACTGGTTATTAGAAGTGGTTATTACTATATTTGTTTGGTCTTGGTATTTTATATACTGTGTTTAAGTCGTTCCTCCCACAGTATGGCACTGCAACAGTAATCCCTCTACTCAATACTAAACTACTAAAGTAACTGGTTATTAGAAGTGGTTATTACTATATTTGTTTGGTCTTGGTATTTTATATACTGTGTTTAATTCGTTCCTCCCACAGTATGGCACTGCAACAGTAATCCCTCTACTCAATACTAAACTACTAAAGTAACTGGTTATTAGAAGTGGTTATTACTATATTTGTTTGGTCTTGGTATTTTATATACTGTGTTTAAGTCGTTCCTCCCACAGTATGGCACTGCAACAGTAATCCCTCTACTCAATACTAAACTACTAAAGTAACTGGTTATTAGAAGTGGTTATTACTATATTTGTTTGGTCTTGGTATTTTATATACTGTGTTTAATTCGTTCCTCCCACAGTATGGCACTGCAACAGTAATCCCTCTACTCAATACTAAACTACTAAAGTAACTGGTTATTAGAAGTGGTTATTACTATATTTGTTTGGTCTTGGTATTTTATATACTGTGTTTAAGTCGTTCCTCCCACAGTATGGCACTGCAATAGTAATCCCTCTACTCAATACTAAACTACTAAAGTAACTGGTTATTAGAAGTGGTTATTACTATATTTGTTTGGTCTTGGTATTTTATATACTGTGTTTAATTCGTTCCTCCCACAGTATGGCACTGCAACAGTAATCCCTCTACTCAATACTAAACTACTAAAGTAACTGGTTATTAGAAGTGGTTATTACTATATTTGTTTGGTCTTGGTATTTTATATACTGTGTTTAATTCGTTCCTCCCACAGTATGGCACTGCAACAGTAATCCCTCTACTCAATACTAAACTACTAAAGTAACTGGTTATTAGAAGTGGTTATTACTATATTTGTTTGGTCTTGGTATTTTATATACTGTGTTTAAGTCGTTCCTCCCACAGTATGGCACTGCAACAGTAATCCTTCTACTCAATACTAAACTACTAAAGTAACTGGTTATTAGAAGTGGTTATTACTATATTTGTTTGGTCTTGGTATTTTATATACTGTACTGTGTTTAAGTCGTTCCTCCCACAGAATGGCACTGCAACAGTAATCCCTCTACTCAATACTAAACTACTAAAGTAACTGGTTATTAGAAGTGGTTATTACTATATTTGTTTGGTCTTGGTATTTTATATACTGTGTTTAAGTCGTTCCTCCCACAGTATGGCACTGCAATAGTAATCCCTCTACTCAATACTAAACTACTAAAGTAACTGGTTATTAGAAGTGGTTATTACTATATTTGTTTGGTCTTGGTATTTTATATACTGTGTTTAAGTCGTTCCTCCCACAGTATGGCACTGCAACAGTAATCCCTCTACTCAATACTAAACTACTAAAGTAACTGGTTATTAGAAGTGGTTATTACTATATTTGTTTGGTCTTGGTATTTTATATACTGTGTTTAAGTCGTTCCTCCCACAGTATGGCACTGCAACAGTAATCCCTCTACTCAATACTAAACTACTAAAGTAACTGGTTATTAGAAGTGGTTATTACTATATTTGTTTGGTCTTGGTATTTTATATACTGTGTTTAATTCGTTCCTCCCACAGTATGGCACTGCAACAGTAATCCCTCTACTCAATACTAAACTACTAAAGTAACTGGTTATTAGAAGTGGTTATTACTATATTTGTTTGGTCTTGGTATTTTATATACTGTGTTTAAGTCGTTCCTCCCACAGTATGGCACTGCAACAGTAATCCCTCTACTCAATACTAAACTACTAAAGTAACTGGTTATTAGAAGTGGTTATTACTATATTTGTTTGGTCTTGGTATTTTATATACTGTGTTTAATTCGTTCCTCCCACAGTATGGCACTGCAACAGTAATCCCTCTACTCAATACTAAACTACTAAAGTAACTGGTTATTAGAAGTGGTTATTACTATATTTGTTTGGTCTTGGTATTTTATATACTGTGTTTAAGTCGTTCCTCCCACAGTATGGCACTGCAACAGTAATCCCTCTACTCAATACTAAACTACTAAAGTAACTGGTTATTAGAAGTGGTTATTACTATATTTGTTTGGTCTTGGTATTTTATATACTGTGTTTAAGTCGTTCCTCCCACAGTATGGCACTGCAACAGTAATCCCTCTACTCAATACTAAACTACTAAAGTAACTGGTTATTAGAAGTGGTTATTACTATATTTGTTTGGTCTTGGTATTTTATATACTGTGTTTATGTCGTTCCTCCCACAGTATGGCACTGCAACAGTAATCCCTCTACTCAATGCATGTTAAACTAAGTCTCTCTTGTTTATTTCAGATCTGTTTTTCACATGACGATGGCCAGAACACGTAAGATTTAACATTTTGTGAATTTGATTTATAAAGACTAACTACACCAGTCTAAAGTGTTATATAAGTAGCGATTACGAGGAGCACAATTATGTGGAATCAGCTGGTTTTTTCAAACTAAATCAAAGGCTAGCACCTAGTTAGGCCAAACACGTGGATTCAGGTGTTTTCTCAACTGGTGGGATATATAACAATTACATGGTGTTACATTGTACAATAAATAATGTTATGGCGTGAATAAAGATGTAGTTACATCCAGTTTCCTAGGTACAACTAAGAATTTCGAATACCTACTTATAACTTTACCTTGACTGTGAATAAAGTGCTAACACTACCACTAGCTGTAACTTATCAACGTTGTAGTGCGTGACAGACCACACTAGGGGTTTTGTTGGTGATAGCCCTGTCGGAGATGGCGATTTTTGTGGAAGTACGACAAAGGAAAGTTTACGGCCAAAGAAATGTTGCGAGGGACTTTGAGATATAAAGCATTTGCTTTTTAGCAACCGAACACTGTCGAGTCTCTAGGAAAATCACTCACCGAAATATTTCTAACCCTCAATTTCAGATAGGCGTTTAGGAAGATTTTGGGGTGGAGCCCTCAACAGTAAGTAAACCAATGTATTATGTTATGAATCACATTATTGATAAAGCGAATTGGATCCATGTTTCTTACACGCCTCATGAGATAAATAATGCTAAGTTACAGTGGCAAACACGGTTTGAATAACCAGCAGTGGTGGCGCGTTAGATTGCACACATCTAGAGATAAAGAGACCCTCAGGTTTCGGTAAGAATGTGTAAATTGTTAAGGTTATGCTAGCATTAATATTCAAGCAACCTGTGACGTATCTGAAAAGTTAGTGCTGAGTGGCGTGGGTCAGTATGGTGATGTAGCCAAATCCGAGACATCATGGCTAGGTTTGAAGGTGTACCATGTTTGCTACGTTACTCAGGATATGGCATTTTTCACTTCAACATAATTACAACTATTATATAACCAAAACAACTCAGCCTACGCACAGGCAATCTGCCATGAGGCTATTTTACATAGATAGTTTGTTATTTCGTGTACTCGTATATGTATTATTGTTTTATTAATTTTTCTTAGTTGTAAAAATGTCAGTTTTTACTATTGAATGGGGAAATAAACGAATTTCCATTTCATTTTCATTCCATCTCCATGGATCATTACTCCTTTTAAACCAGCTATAAGTAAAATAAAAGGAAGATTCAACCGCAAACATGCATCTGAAAGAGTGATAGTTCAAAGGGTATTTGATCAGCTAAAACATAGGTTTCATATATTAGGCACCTGTATAATACTGCAGTTTCGTTAGAGAAAGTAGCCAGGACTGTAGCACGGCCGCGGCGTTCCATGACGTCTTGAGGCCTACTGCTTCAGGGGCTCGCACACAACTAACTCACAAGGCTCACAAAAAAGAGAATGAAACTAAAAATGTATTAAATTAGTATGACATTACTAAATAATTATAAAATAGGGTTATATTATTAAATTGATGTTTATCCCTCTGGCACTTTATTAAGCATTCTAGGTTCTTCAAAAGCTTAGTTTTTCGAAGCGTTGAATTATGTTAAATAGGGAAAAAATAAGTTAAATTAGGTTTCGAGATTGATTTTATCTGTGAATGTGCAAGAATTATTTAAATACAATATACCTTGCTGTCATATTACCACTTCTACTATAAAACAGTTTCAAAACTTTAACTCCAACATGTAGACTTCGAAATAGGATGCATTTTAATGTCTAAACAAGAGGTGTGATTGTAATTCTGTCCGTTTTGTTTTGTGAGTTTTTTTTTTTTTTTTTTTTTAGATGGTTCGTTAATATTTTCTGTTGCATAACAATTGGATTTGACCCCAACAAGCCAGTACATAATCAATTCTGCTATTTATCCTTCTAAAATGTTTTTTTAAGACGGAAGTGCAGTACTCCACAATGTTGCTAAACGTCTCGTCGATCAGTTTGGTTTTGAAGGAACAGAGCGAGAAAATGGCGACGTAGAGACGAGCGTGAAGAAACAATTGGCGATGACGTAGGTGAGAATAATGTGACAACAATGTGAGGTGAACTAAAGTGGCAGGATAAGATTAATAATGTTTTCTGAAATTGATAATGTACTGTCAATACTGTCAGAATAGCAACTGCCAGAATGTAGCACAAACCACAAGTAACTGTAATATTGTTCATTGTTCTACCTTTCACCATTCTAAAGTAGGTGGTTCGTGCCTTGTTTACTTTATAATA
Source organism: Stictocephala bisonia (assembly GCA_035578905.1). Lineage (NCBI taxonomy): Eukaryota > Metazoa > Arthropoda > Insecta > Hemiptera > Membracidae > Stictocephala > Stictocephala bisonia. Next base: position 69,626 of record JAQJVL010002291.1, read on the forward strand.
ATATATTTTTTAATTATAAATGCAAATTATGATAATATCTTTATACTTTTAGGCACAAGCTGTGCCATAAGATTGCATTCGATTGCCATGGAAAAAGGGTGCATTTTAATAAAAACTAATGTTACAACGTTTAATTTTGTACTGTAAATGCAAATAATTGCCTAATTGTTATACATTTCCTTGAAAGGAATTAAATTTAGGGTCTTTTGAATATCCTATTTCGTAAGCTTAAGCGGCTGGAGTCATTATTAACAACTAGTTCTTCCGGTGTCAACCGCGTCAAAGGACTATTTACAATATATACAGTTCCAGACGTTTCGCCCATGCTACGATGTGGCATCCTCAGTGGTTAGGCTGAGACTGACCACTGAGGATGCCACATCGTAGCATGGGCGAAACGTCTGGAACTGTATATATTGTAAATAGTCCTTTGACGCGGTTGACACAGGAAGAACTAGTTGTTAATCTTTTGAATATGTTGATTTTTTGCTATAATTTTGTATAAGTAATCCCTAATACAAAGATTTAGAAAAAATAAAATTGTTGTAAGTCCTGGAATTATTACATATTACTATTCAAAATTACGTACACACCATTATTGTACACGTTAGTAAACAAAAATATGTATAAAACTTTATATAATACTCATTAAAAACTCTGCTTTACAACAGTTAAAAGATTAATCACCATTTAACTGCTCGTTTTTTTTCATAGTCATGTTGACAGACCATCTGGAGTCAGTTAAAAATGAATGTTCAATAAATACTAAGAGGTGAATACGTACGTCACTTGATATCGGGTTACGTACGTCACTTGATATTGGGTTACGTACGTCACTTGATATCGGGTTACGTACGTCACTTGATATCGGGTTACGTACGTCACTTGATATCGGGTTACGTACGTCACTTGATATCGGGTTACGTACGTCACTTGATATCGGGTTATGTTCCTTTCCATTAAAGATTCCACTTGGTGCTGTAATCCAGCTATCTTAGGGATGAGTAGTATGGAAATTATAGTTTATAGGAATGGAATAGATCTTAATAGAACGGAACAGACCGGAAGTTAATGGAATCGAATGTAACAGAATAGTATAAAATGGGATGAGATGGATATAATGTACTTACAATAGTCTAATTAACTATAAGTGTGAAATAAAAAAATTTAAATCTCAATAAAATATCTTTAATATTTAAAATTTGAATTTACTGACATTAGGTTCTGCTTTCATTAATCTGCATTATATTGCTTATCATATGGAAATTTAAAGACAACTTTGACTATTGAAAGGTATTTATGCCTCTTAAAGAACGTGTTGTGTTATGTTGTGGTAAGATTATTCTATACATGTGTGGGCGAGCCGGTGGCCGAGTGGTCTAATGCATCAGGACTTTGAGCTTGGGTTAGAGATAGCGCTGGTTCGAATCCAGCCTAGACCGGAAGATTTATCAGTAATATTCACCTTCTACTGTATTGGTTCGCCCCCTTACTCTGTCTGATTAAGTTCCTCGCACAGATCAATAGTCTATGAGGAATGGGCAGAGTAAGGTTAAGAAGAAGGTTGGCTTAAATAAAAAAATGTTTCTAAAGTTGTAATTCCTTAAGTTGCGAGATTGAAAGGAATTGTTTCTTTTGATAAATGATGAAAGTTATTCATACATGTGCAAACTATAAAAATGAATGTTAAGTTATATCTGAAAAATAAAACACGTGTTTGCTTGAATCAGTCTTCATATCGAGGTTTATTCTAATTGATTTTTCACTACACTACTATGAGTTCAGCTGTTTTCGTTATGTGTTTACAACCTGTGAAACATCATATTTTCAACAGCTGTCTATTGTTTACTACCGAAAGTAGCATTGTTTACAACCGAAAATTTTCCACAGTCAACAACACCTGTTTTTATTCCGTAGTGTAGTGAAAAGTATCATTCAAAACTCGAGTGAAAGTGTTTTGTATGTTCTCGACCATTTGAAGTGCTCGACAAGTCTCGCACTTCAAACATATGGTCTCGAACATGCAAAACCCCACTTTCCACTCTTGTTATGAAATATACTATTTTTAAATTGAAAACATAACTAGTCCTTGGTTATTAGCTCAGATTCCAATTGAATAGCCTATGTGGATACTGTATAGACAGCTAAAGTTAGCTGAAAAAAGAACATCAGTGTCAGAAAAAGCAAACCTACGAACCTTTAGTGTTTTTAGAAGTCTAGGAACAGAGTACTAATATCCTATTTTACAGTCTGACTCTGTTCTCAGTCTGGCACAGTACTCCTCCATAGACTGCCATCGGAATGGGCATTATTGTAAGGTCTAACCATAGAGAAGTTACTTGTCTGTGGTCTAACCTTACTCCGTGTTAGGATGTTCTCTAAGGGTTTCACAGCAGTTGTTTCTAGACTTTACTGTTTACATTTGAATTTCATTTTGGTGTGGTCTCTATACACGTAAGTACTCTTTATTTTAATTATACTTTTCTCTAAATTTTAATTTTAAACTAACTGTACATTTTAACTATAGTACTTAGTTTAAAAGTAGATCAACTTATTTAGGAAAATAATTATGGTAATTATTTTTCCAAGCATCATATCGTAAAATTGTTTCCTAATTATTTGCCGTCAGATAACACTGCGCCTTCATAATACACTCTCAGTTTTTTTGCACAACTCTCGCGCTCTTTTAAACAAATACAATATATAATAATTTTAAAACTTAATCCTTTTGAATAGAAAGTGTGCAAGCAGCATTTCAACAAATTCTAATTTAAAACTACGTGACAATCCTGCCTTTACGCTTTGCAGAAACATGAGAGCTGTAGCAAGAATGTCCTTTCAGCAATATATTGTCGTTTACATGTTTACAAAAAGTTTTATTTTGAAATTACATAACAAAATTATCAAAAGTATATCTTATAAGTTAAAAAAACTTCTGAACCTATTTTAGGCCTATAATTGTATAATAAATGTCAGCTGAGTAATTAATTTTAATTTACATGAAAGAGGGACATGTTTTATTGTTATTTATTTCTTTATAACTTTAATAATAAATACATATTTATTTATTATTAAAGTTATAATATAAAATTACAACTGAGCACCCTTAAACATTTTATTAAATCAACACCGACCGATTTCGGCAATTATGCCATCTTCATCAATTAGGCCTGTGCCGAAACCGAGCGGTGTTGATTTAATAAAATATTTAAGGGTGCTCAATTGTTATTTTATATTATAACTTTATTATACATAGCAGCCCTATTATTTATAACTTTTCTACTATTAATTATCATATACCCATTTAAATATTATAGAGCAATTAACTCTATTATACCTTAAACTAAACAAACTCCAAATGAAAGAATTTTAGCTAGGTAATTTTTAGGCAACAACTCAAATTATTCCTCAAGAGAAACTAATTAATTAGAACACAGTAGACTATAAAAAAACAAATAATTATAATAAAAAAAGTTTACAAAAAGTCAGAGTTTGTCGAAAAGATCTTACTACATATATTTTGATAAAGCATATCGTCCCAACTATCATAAATATTTTCTATTGGCATTGACTGGAGGGACCGGCCTTTATCGCGTGATAAAGGCCTCAAGCAACATCAAGTGTGGCCGTTTCACTGATATGAAATGTTTTTATCTGTGGCTGTTCCTTGGATGGGTGACCGGTGAGCGACCCTGTCCTTGCTGTGGTCACTGGTTGTGGTTCGGAAGTCACCACTAGTCCTCTGGTCAAGTGTAAGAGAGGATTTCTTAGCCCTAACTTCGCCTGGTAAACATCCGTTGACTTTAGATATGCTAAAGGTACAATGTTTTGACAACGTTTCACTGTCTTTTGCACTAAGGATTTTTTAGGCATAAAAAATTCTACTTTGCTTTAAAGTATATATTTCAATGACATTTTGCATTGATGAATTGTTCATTGAAAATAATTTGAAATGTATTGAAAAACCTTTTGGGGCACTTGTGACGCAAGTTGGGAATCACTGACCTAGAGTGTGGTCCCAACTTCACTTGTTATATCCTACATAAACAGAAAAACATTTCACTATCGTGACTGTTAGTAAAGCTTTCCTAAGTGTAACACCATTATATTGTAATGTATTGTATTATATTATATTATACCAGTTAAGGAAACACCTGAATTCACGTGTTTGGCCTATATAGGCGCTCTGCAAATAAACCGTTTGATTTAGTTTTATAAAACCAGCTAATTCCACATGATTGTGCTCCTTTCAATTTATACAGGGTGTTCCAAAAGTCCGGGGACGGTTAAATATTGTTTAGACCGTTACAGATAAAGGTACAAAACTTTGCACATTCCTGCTGGATATAACAAGCTATTTTACCGTGTATTCAGTGATCCACTACCTTCGTAGGGGGACGGCCTGCTAGGAGTCGGAAGAAAATCTTAAATGTAAGCGTAAGTCAATATGCATACATTTTTAAAGGTCTTAGCTAGTAGAACATCATACCACAAATTAGACCTCAAAAGGTTAATCCTGAACAAAATGGTGGCGCTCGAAATATCCAATACTGACCTTATGTGCAAGATCTTAAACCGCCACCATTTTGTGACTGATAAAGCTTATGAAGTGCTGTTTGCGGTATTTTTCTATGCTTTATCAGCCCTCTAAAACTATGTGTATATCAATCTATGATTACTTTAAAACTGTTCTACTGACTCCTCGTTGACCATTCCCATAGATGAATAACATAGGACAATGAATACATCTTAAAGTAGTACCGGTATACAGTTATCATGTGTGAAGTTTTGTAGATTTATCTGATATGGTTACAGTAAAATTAAGTTACTCTTGTACATACACAAAAAATCAGTATTGAAACTTTCGAGTGCTGCCATTTTGTTTAGAATTAATTTTTTGATATTTAATTTGCGGAATGATGTTCAACTAATTAAAATACCTTTAAAAATGTATGCATATTGACTTACGCTTTTCTTCCGACTCCTAGTGGGCCGTTCCCCTACGAAGGTAGTGGATCACTACATGGTAAAATAGCTTGTTATGTCCAGCAGCAATGTACAAAGTTTTGTACCTTTATCTGTAACGGTCTAAATAATATTTAACCATCTCCAGACTTTTGATATTATAATAAATCAAATTCACTACATTTTGATTACTACGTGTTCTGGCCATCGTCATGTGAAAAGTAGATCTGAAATAAACAAGAGAGACTTAGTTTAACATGCCTTGAGTAGAGGGATTACTGTTGCAGTGCCATACTGTGGGAGGAACGACTTAAACACAGTATATAAAATACCAAGACCAAACAAATATAGTAATAACCACTTCTAATAACCAGTTACTTTAGTAGTTTAGTATTCAGTAGAGGGATTACTGTTGCAGTGCCATACTGTGGGAGGAACAACTTAAACACAGTATATAAAATAACAAGACCAAACAAATATAGTAATAACCACTTCTAATAACCAGTTACTTTAGTAGTTTAGTATTGAGTAGAGGGATTTCTGTTGAAGTGCCATACTGTGGGAGGAACGACTTAAACACAGTATATAAAATAACAAGACCAAACAAATATAGTAATAACCACTTCTAATAACCAGTTACTTTAGTAGTTTAGTATTCAGTAGAGGGATTACTGTTGCAGTGCCATACTGTGGGAGGAACAACTTAAACACAGTATATAAAATACCAAGACCAAACAAATATAGTAATAACCACTTCTAATAACCAGTTACTTTAGTAGTTTAGTATTGAGTAGAGGGATTTCTGTTGAAGTGCCATACTGTGGGAGGAACGACTTAAACACAGTATATAAAATAACAAGACCAAACAAATATAGTAATAACCACTTCTAATAACCAGTTACTTTAGTAGTTTAGTATTGAGTAGAGGGATTACTGTTGCAGTGCCATACTGTGGGAGGAACAACTTAAACACAGTATATAAAATAACAAGACCAAACAAATATAGTAATAACCACTTCTAATAACCAGTTACTTTAGTAGTTTAGTATTGAGTAGAGGGATTTCTGTTGAAGTGCCATACTGTGGGAGGAACGACTTAAACACAGTATATAAAATACCAAGACCAAACAAATATAGTAATAACCACTTCTAATAACCAGTTACTTTAGTAGTTTAGTATTGAGTAGAGGGATTTCTGTTGAAGTGCCATACTGTGGGAGGAACGACTTAAACACAGTATATAAAATACCAAGACCAAACAAATATAGTAATAACCACTTCTAATAACCAGTTACTTTAGTAGTTTAGTATTGAGTAGAGGGATTTCTGTTGAAGTGCCATACTGTGGGAGGAACGACTTAAACACAGTATATAAAATACCAAGACCAAACAAATATAGTAATAACCACTTCTAATAACCAGTTACTTTAGTAGTTTAGTATTGAGTAGAGGGATTACTGTTGCAGTGCCATACTGTGGGAGGAACGACATAAACACAGTATATAAAATACCAAGACCAAACAAATATAGTAATAACCACTTCTAATAACCAGTTACTTTAGTAGTTTACTATTGAGTAGAGGGATTACTGTTGAAGTGCCATACTGTGGGAGGAACAACTTAAACACAGTATATAAAATACCAAGACCAAACAAATATAGTAATAACCACTTCTAATAACCAGTTACTTTAGTAGTTTAGTATTCAGTAGAGGGATTACTGTTGCAGTGCCATACTGTGGGAGGAACAACTTAAACACAGTATATAAAATAACAAGACCAAACAAATATAGTAATAACCACTTCTAATAACCAGTTATTTTAGTAGTTTAGTATTGAGTAGAGGGATTACTATTGCAGTGCCATACTGTGGGAGGAACAACTTAAACACAGTATATAAAATAACAAGACCAAACAAATATAGTAATAACCACTTCTAATAACCAGTTACTTTAGTAGTTTAGTATTGAGTAGAGGGATTACTGTTGCAGTGCCATACTGTGGGAGGAACAACTTAAACACAGTATATAAAATACCAAGACCAAACAAATATAGTAATAACCACTTCTAATAACCAGTTACTTTAGTAGTTTAGTATTGAGTAGAGGGATTACTGTTGCAGTGCCATACTGTGGGAGGAACGACTTAAACACAGTATATAAAATACCAAGACCAAACAAATATAGTAATAACCACTTCTAATAACCAGTTACTTTAGTAGTTTAGTATTCAGTAGAGGGATTACTGTTGCAGTGCCATACTGTGGGAGGAACAACTTAAACACAGTATATAAAATAACAAGACCAAACAAATATAGTAATAACCACTTCTAATAACCAGTTACTTTAGTAGTTTAGTATTGAGTAGAGGGATTACTGTTGCAGTGCCATACTGTGGGAGGAACAACTTAAACACAGTATATAAAATAACAAGACCAAACAAATATAGTAATAACCACTTCTAATAACCAGTTACTTTAGTAGTTTAGTATTGAGTAGAGGGATTTCTGTTGAAGTGCCATACTGTGGGAGGAACGACTTAAACACAGTATATAAAATACCAAGACCAAACAAATATAGTAATAACCACTTCTAATAACCAGTTACTTTAGTGATTTAGTATTGAGTAGAGGGATTTCTGTTGAAGTGCCATACTGTGGGAGGAACGACTTAAACACAGTATATAAAATACCAAGACCAAACAAATATAGTAATAACCACTTCTAATAACCAGTTACTTTAGTAGTTTAGTATTGAGTAGAGGGATTTCTGTTGAAGTGCCATACTGTGGGAGGAACGACTTAAACACAGTATATAAAATACCAAGACCAAACAAATATAGTAATAACCACTTCTAATAACCAGTTACTTTAGTAGTTTAGTATTGAGTAGAGGGATTTCTGTTGAAGTGCCATACTGTGGGAGGAACGACTTAAACACAGTATATAAAATACCAAGACCAAACAAATATAGTAATAACCACTTCTAATAACCAGTTACTTTAGTAGTTTAGTATTGAGTAGAGGGATTTCTGTTGAAGTGCCATACTGTGGGAGGAACGACTTAAACACAGTATATAAAATACCAAGACCAAACAAATATAGTAATAACCACTTCTAATAACCAGTTACTTTAGTAGTTTAGTATTGAGTAGAGGGATTACTGTTGCAGTGCCATACTGTGGGAGGAACGACATAAACACAGTATATAAAATACCAAGACCAAACAAATATAGTAATAAGCACTTCTAATAACCAGTTACTTTAGTAGTTTAGTATTGAGTAGAGGGATTACTGTTGAAGTGCCATACTGTGGGAGGAACAACTTAAACACAGTATATAATATACCAAGACCAAACAAATATAGTAATAACCACTTCTAATAACCAGTTACTTTAGTAGTTTAGTATTGAGTAGAGGGATTTCTGTTGAAGTGCCATACTGTGGGAGGAACGACTTAAACACAGTATATAAAATACCAAGACCAAACAAATATAGTAATAACCACTTCTAATAACCAGTTACTTTAGTAGTTTAGTATTGAGTAGAGGGATTACTGTTGAAGTGCCATACTGTGGGAGGAACAAATTAAACACAGTATATAAAAAAACAAGACTAAACAAATATAGTAATAACCACTTCTAATAACCAGTTACTTTAGTAGTTTAGTATTGAGTAGAGGGATTTCTGTTGAAGTGCCATACTGTGGGAGGAACAACTTAAACACAGTATATAAAATAACAAGACCAATCAAATATAGTAATAACCACTTCTAATAACCAGTTACTTTAGTAGTTTAGTATTGAGTAGAGGGATTACTGTTGAAGTGCCATACTGTGGGAGGAACAACTTAAACACAGTATATAAAATACCAAGACCAAACAAATAAAGTAATAACCACTTCTAATAACCAGTTACTTTAGTAGTTTAGTATTGAGTAGAGGGATTACTGTTGCAGTGCCATACTGTGGGAGGAACAACTTAAACACAGTATATAAAATACCAAAACCAAACAAATATAGTAATAACCACTTCTAATAACCAGTTACTTTAATAGTTTAGTATTGAGTAGAGGGATTACTGTTGAAGTGCCATACTGTGGGAGGAACGACCTAAACACAGTATATAAAATAACAAGACCAAACAAATATAGTAATAACCACTTCTAATAACCAGTTACTTTAGTAGTTTAGTATTGAGTAGAGGGATTACTGTTGAAGTGCCATACTGTGGGAGGAACGACCTAAACACAGTATATAAAATAACAAGACCAAACAAATATAGTAATAACCACTTCTAATAACCAGTTACTTTAGTAGTTTAGTATTGAGTAGAGGGATTACTGTTGCAGTGCCATACTGTGGGAGGAACAACTTAAACACAGTATATAAAATACCAAGACCAAACAAATATAGTAATAACCACTTCTAATAACCAGTTACTTTAGTAGTTTAGTATTGAGTAGAGGGATTACTGTTGAAGTGCCATACTGTGGGAGGAACAACTTAAACACAGTATATAAAATACCAAGACCAAACAAATATAGTAATAACCACTTCTAATAACCAGTTACTTTAGTAGTTTAGTATTGAGTAGAGGGATTTCTGTTGAAGTGCCATACTGTGGGAGGAACGACTTAAACACAGTATATAAAATACCAAGACCAAACAAATATAGTAATAACCACTTCTAATAACCAGTTACTTTAGTAGTTTAGTATTGAGTAGAGGGATTACTGTTGAAGTGCCATACTGTGGGAGGAACAAATTAAACACAGTATATAAAAAAACAAGACTAAACAAATATAGTAATAACCACTTCTAATAACCAGTTACTTTAGTAGTTTAGTATTGAGTAGAGGGATTTCTGTTGAAGTGCCATACTGTGGGAGGAACAACTTAAACACAGTATATAAAATAACAAGACCAATCAAATATAGTAATAACCACTTCTAATAACCAGTTACTTTAGTAGTTTAGTATTGAGTAGAGGGATTACTGTTGAAGTGCCATACTGTGGGAGGAACAACTTAAACACAGTATATAAAATACCAAGACCAAACAAATAAAGTAATAACCACTTCTAATAACCAGTTACTTTAGTAGTTTAGTATTGAGTAGAGGGATTACTGTTGCAGTGCCATACTGTGGGAGGAACAACTTAAACACAGTATATAAAATACCAAAACCAAACAAATATAGTAATAACCACTTCTAATAACCAGTTACTTTAATAGTTTAGTATTGAGTAGAGGGATTACTGTTGAAGTGCCATACTGTGGGAGGAACGACCTAAACACAGTATATAAAATAACAAGACCAAACAAATATAGTAATAACCACTTCTAATAACCAGTTACTTTAGTAGTTTAGTATTGAGTAGAGGGATTACTGTTGAAGTGCCATACTGTGGG